>JAJONR010003323.1:0-51555 GCA_029582245.1 Solanum etuberosum | reverse complement strand
TCTTTTCTTTAAAAAATATTTTCAACTTTAATTTTTTTTTTTTTACCCCACCTCACCCAACCTCCCCCCCCCCGCCAGCCCCCCTACCAGCCCCCCCCACCTGCAAAAAAAAAATTAGTTTGTTTTTAAAAAAAGTTTCAATTTTCAATTTTTATTTTTTAACCCCCACTCCACCCCTATTTGTTTACCATTAACTCTGACGAGCTCAAACAACCAGAACGCCACTGCCAACTCTGTCACTGTTTTATTTGCAGACCGCAGCTCCGGCAACGATCTCTTGATTCTGATGAACTGGAGCAAACCAGCAAACAACCCCCAAATGTCTATCTCCAGCGTACAACAACCTTCGCCACCGCCAGTGCTCCAAACCACCAGACCCAAAACCCCAACAACTTTCTTCCTCAAACAACAAGAAATTCACCAGTTCAACACCCATTTCTGACAAAAAAAAAAACAGACCCCCAAAACCCCTTTGCTTTCCAAGTTACAACTAGACCCAAACAACCCTCCATCTTCAGTGACATACAACCGGAAAATCACTTGAAAGGGCCAACAACATGAACCAACGACCACCGCTGTTCACCCCACCCCTGTTCTCTCTACCTCCAGACCACAACAACAACACAACCAGACCCACAAGACCACCCTTTACTCTGGCGAAGCTCCAATGCTCTGACAAATGAGAAAATTTAAGCTCCAACAACTAGGTTCTTTCTTGAGTTTATTATGCTTTAAATGTTGATTAATACTCATGTATGTTCTATTCTTATTTCTTACCATTGTTATCATTTTAGGTTTTGGTTACTTGGATCTGTTATGTTTCTTTTTGGTTAATTTAGTTTGTTTGTTGTGTTATTATTTTGTTGAAAGTCATTGTTTCTCTATTCTAATTTATTATTTGTTAGCTTCAATTCCTGTTACTCTTCTATTGTCATCATTAATGTTTATCTACTTTTAATTTATTTTTATAATTTACTGCATATAAGTTGTTTGTCTAAAAGTTTTCAACAACTATTTTGTTATCATTTGGTTATTAGTATATAATTGTCATTTGTTATGTTATTATCATTTTATTGTTGTATATTATTTTGGATCGTCTCGTGTTAATTGCGTGTGATTTTATGTTTGGAAATTATTAAATGACCAATGAAAAAATCTCTCCGTCGGTTTTGGAGGCCTCCCCATTTTAAAAGACAGAAATTTAGTTTAGGTTCATATTTTTTGTATGTTAAATTGACCGATGAAGGAATTTCCGTCGATTCCTAAGGTCTCCCATGTTCATATGACGGATTTTTATTTTTAAGTTATTATTTGATTCATTTATTTGTATTTATTTATTACTAACACTTTTACTAAGTGTCTTTATAGGTGCCAAGAGTTTCTTTCCAAGGAAGCTATTTGAATGAAGTTCGAATGATATTTTTTGATTGATTATTATACATATTATTAACGTTAGGCCAACTTTAGGGCGTTTCTTATATTATTGTTTTATTTTATTATTTGTGTAAACTGCATGTTTATTATCCTTGTATATTTTTTTTATCTCCTACTCAATTTGAAAAAATAAATTTAGTCGGGACGCATAGTTGTGGATTTTGAATGATGCCTAACACCTTTTCTTCAAAATCACTTGAACCCTTACCTCAAATCTATTGGTTTCTTAGATATTTTTTATATTAATTAATTAATTAATTTTTAAAATTTTTAATAATGTTAGGTGAAGACTCCTTTTAAAATTCTTTTATTCTTTTAAAAATTGAATTGATTTTTTTTTTGAGTCACTACGATGTTGCCCTTTTAGGGATGTCAACAGAGGCACAACAATATTGTTTATCCTTTTCATATAATGATTTATTATGAACACCTCTAATTACGACTTATATAGATAGACTTACTTTAGGTCATTTTAAATTAAATAACTTATTTATATATTTATACTATTTGAATAAGATAAAATAGTACTTATTTCATTCATTTTTATTTATTCATTATTCTAAAAATAGACTTTCATTTTTAATATATCAAGAAAAATATTGTAATCTTTTTCCTATTTTTTACACTCAACAATAATTATTTATATCCTAAAATCTAAAACTATACATTAGTTACTATGAATATTGTGTTAAATAACTCATATTAATCATTATTTCTTAAGAGATGTGCAAAGTCGAAAATGGATAAGTAAAAATGAACAGACTGTTAAAAATTTGTAGTAAGTCATAAGCTATAAGCCAATCCAAATAGATTCTTACTTAAACAGTTACTCTCTATTTCATTTTATTATATGAAATTCGTTTGAATGTGTAGAGTTCAAAAGAGAGAAAAAATTGAAATTTATATTGTTCAAATGTCATTGTATATTTGTGTAGCTATAAATTACTATATATATAATTAAGAATAAAATAATAAGTTATAATTTACTTGATCTTGTTATGCCTGATTTTATATCAATTACATGTTTTCTAATTAATTTCATTTGAACCATTCTTTATACTTAATTATGACTATGAACTTATCAACATCAACTTATAAATTGATTATGAATTCATGCATGTTTTATGAAATTGATAATTTATGACTAAAGAATGTTTTAAAATGAAATATCATTGATTTGTGAAAGGTTTTCTCATATTTGAAAGGAGTCATGATTTAGATACTTAGAAAGCTAATTGTATAGTATGAGCATTTTATGAAATCGTGGTTTTGAAAGGAGCTTTTAAATATGAACTTATGATTGGATTGGTAGTCTTTAAATTGATATTTTTCCAAGTATTTTGATAGGATTATGATCATGTCTTTTCTATTGGGATTTATTTAGCACCGAGAGGACTTTGGAATAGAGGCCTTACTATTAGTAGAGAATTGGTCTTTAGTGCCAATGCCTTGTCCCAAACTACGTGCCCCCGTAGGATTGTCATTAATAACCTAGCTAGTGGATCAATCTTAGCAATATGAATGATACAGAGTTCTACCTTCGCAAGTAAACCCTCTTTTTTCACTGTAAGGGTTACACCAGATTTCATGTTATAACTCACATGGTCTTATTGTCGGTTAATGGTAAATACCCCATAAATGAACTATATAGTCTTGAATGGTCTTTTCAAAGCTTTCGTATGTTTTCAAAGTATGCATTGACCTTATTTATGACTTATGATTTCTCTTGAAAGGCTTTTATTACGTTTCACTTGGTCATTCATATCCTTTTTAAGTTCACTATATTATCATGTTTATGTTTTATTGCATTTACCCATACTTTGTACATTCATAGAACTAATGCATATTTGTGCCTATATTGTCTCATAATATAGGGTCTGATACTCTTTCTCCCGGACATGGTTAGTATCGAGATTTCTTCGCAGCTTTTTTTGGATTGGTGAGTTCTCATAGTTCGAGGACAAGACGATTGATGCTTTATTACTTTTATTGTCTTTCCAGTTTCATACATGTATGTGGTGTATGTGTTACATCCCAACCACTACTATGCTGTTAGAAAGGGTATGTCATATAGAGTTTAGATTTCTGCACTTATGTTTCAGTATTATGCTTATTACAGATCCTCTATATGATTTAGACTTTACTTTCGAAACTTCATGCTACTATGTAGTACTCTCTTGTGTATTGTCTTTCTTTACGTCAAGCTTATATAAAATGGCTTGTTTAGGGCATCTCGATGTCTTATTCTCCATGTCAGATCTAGGGTATACTTAGGTCGTTAAAAACATGGTATTCAGAACATCATGATTATAGAAAGGTCTTAGGATGTGTGACAAGACACATCGAGTAGAGTCTTGTTAATGCGTGTGAAGTGAGCTATATTTATAAATAGGAGACTAGAAGGCATTTAGCAAACATCACTTCTTTCACTACTCTAAAGTCGTGCCATAGAGTTCATCTCTATAAAGGTCTTGCTCCTAACTGTTGTTCGGTGATCCTTTGAACCCAAATATGGGTACAACCGTGACAAGGGTAAGGTACTTCACTAGGATAAATTCCTCAGAGTTTCATGGTTCCAAAGTTGAGGAAGATCCCCAAGAGTTTGTTGAGGAAACCCATAAAATCATGGAGATTTTGGGGTTTATAGGGGTGGAAAAGGCACAATTGGCCGCTTATCAACTCAAGGGTGTTGTTCAATGGAAGGAAGAGAGGGCAATTGATGCGGGTCCTATTGATTTGGAGAAATTCAAAAAGGCTTATCTTGATCGTTTCTTTCCCATTGAGATGAGGGAAGCAAAAGTGTTCGAGTTCATTAATCTTTGACAAGGGAACATGAGTGTGAAAGAGTATGCTTTGAAGTTCACTCAGTTGTCTAAGTATGCTCCAATTATGGTTGCCGACTCTAGGGAAAGGATGAGTAAGTTTATATTGGGTATGTCTGAGATGGTGGTCAAAGAGTTCCATACCACCATGTTGATTAAGGAGATGGATATTTCTCATTTGATGATACATGCCTAAGAAATCGAAGAGGAGAAGCTCAAAGAGAAATATAAAGAGTCCAAGAGGCAGGAACCGGTGCTGGTGACTTTTCTCATTCTAAGTCCGATGGACATGGAATCCTTAATTTCGGAAAAAGTTCTCCGGTCAAGTTTCTTCTAATATTCCATCTCTAAATTTCAACAAAGATAGGGTGTCTAATCCTAAGCCTCAAAGAGGTGGTGGTAATGGATTTCTTTTATTCTTGCTTGCAAAAAGTGTGACAAAAATCATCTGGGAAAGTGCTTAGCCAGTACGGATGTTTGCTATGCTTGTGGGAACAGTGGTCACAAGATGAGAAATTGTCCGTTGTAAGCTACTAAGGGAAATGATGATAGTCACGCCCAACCCAGTGGTTCTAGTTTGGATGTTCCTCGTCAGAACATGTTCTATGCTCTTCAGACTCGAAATGATCATGAGGGTTCTCTGGATGTTTTGACCAATATGTTGGAAATCTTTCATATTTATGTATATGTTTTGCTTGATCACGGTGCCACACTATCTTTCGTGACTGCTTATGTGGCTATGAGATTTTATTTCTATCCCAATATTCTTTTAGAACCTTTTTCAGTCTCTACCCGTGTTGGTGACTATTGTTGCTAAACGAGTTTATATAAAATGTTTTGCTTTTGTTTCTCATAGAGTTCTTGGGATGGATTAGCTTCACTCTTACTATGCTTCTATATATTGTAGGACCCGATTGGTCATATTCCAGGTTCCGAATGAATATATCTTAGAATTGAAAGGGGGAGTATCTGCTCCTATGGGCTATCTCATATCTTGCCTAAATGCTAGAAAAAATATTTCTAAGAATTGAATCTATTATCTTTTCAAGTTAGGGATACAAATTCTGAAACCCTTACTCTTGAGTCAGTTCCGATTGTAAATATGTTTCCAGAAGTGTTCCCCTATGATCTTCCTAGTATTCCTCTAGAAAGGGAAATAAACTTCGGTATTGACCTACTTCCAGATATGCATCGTATATCTATTCCTCATTACTGAATGGCCCAGAAAGAACTTGAGGAATTAAAGAATCAATTGAAATACTTGTTGAATAAGGGTTTCATTAGATCAAGTATCTTATCATGGGGTGCTCTGGTGTTGTTTATTCGAAAGACGGATGGTTTACTCTGAATGTGTATTGACTATCGGCAATTGAACAAGGTCACAATAAAGAATAAGTATTCTATTCTAAGGATTAATGACTTGTTTGATCAGCTCCATGGTGCAGTTTCTTTTGAAAGATTGACCTTCAGTCGGGTTATCATCGGTTGAGAGTAAAGGAATGTGACATTCCGAAAACTCTTTTTCGAACTCATTATGGTCACTATGCGTTCTTGGTAATGTCATTTGGTTTGACTAATCCCCCGGATACTTTCATGGACTTAGTGAATAGGGTGTTCAAACAATATCTTAACATGTTTGTAATTGTGTTTATTGGTGATATTTTGATTTACTCACACAATGAGGATGAGCATGTTGAGCATTTAAGGATTGTATTGCAAATTCTCAAGGATCGGGAATTGTATGCTAAGTTTAAAAAAATGTGAGTTTTTGTTGAGATCTGCTGCTTTCCTTGACAATATTGTATCCTGTGATAGTATTTAAGTTGGCCCTAAGAATATCGAGGTGGTTAAGAATTGGCCTAGACTTTTGTCTACTTTGAATATTCAGAATTGTTTTTGGGTTTGGCCGATTATTATAGAGGTTTGTGGAAAGATTTTCTTCTATTGCTTCGCCTTTGACGACATTGACTCAAAAAAAGGTGAAATTTCTATGGTCAGAAGCTTTTGAGAAAAGTTTCCAAGAGTTGAAGTATAGACTCACTTCAGCCCCTATTTTGACATTACCTGTCACGACCCAAAGTACCTCCTAGGTGGGACATGGAGAATAGAACCCCGATAGGCCCTAAGAAAGCCACTTGACATAAGGATAACGTAAAAGAGATATAACAAGAGAATACTGAGACACTGGAGAGGAACTATTACCTCAAGCTGGAATGGAATCGGAAGGAAAGGGATGAGGATACTTGGCTTTCATGGCTGCTTCTGCTTCCCAAATAGCTCCCTCTACGGACTGACTCCTCCACAAAACCTTAACTGAAGCGACTTCTTTGTTTCTCAACCTTCGAACCTGACGATCAAGGATTTTAACTGGCTCCTCTTCATAAGTGAGATTATCCTTCACAGCCACACTCTCTAATGGCACTACAGATGCTGGATCACCCACACATTTCTTCAACAAGGAAATGTGAAATACCGGATGGACTGCTGCTAGTTCTGCTAGCAACTCTAAGTCATAAGCTACTTTACCAACCCTTTTCAAGATCTTGTAAGGGCCTACATAACTAGGACTGAGCTTCCCTTTCTTTCCAAAACTCATCACCCGCTTCATAGGTGACATCTTCAGGAAAACCCAATCATCAATTTGGAACTCCAAGTCCCTTATCCTTACATCTGCATAGGACTTCTGGCGACTCTAAGTTGTCTTAAGTCTATCTCTGATGAGCTGAACTTTCTCCATAGCCTCATGAACCGATTCTGGCCATATCAAGGTTGCTTCACCTACCTCTAACCAACCAACTGGAGATCTACATCTACGCCCATACAATGCCTCATAAGGGGCCATCTGAATACTGGAATGGTAGCTATTATTGTAGGCGAACTCTATAAGAGGAAGGTGATCATCCCAACTGCCCTTGAAATCGATCACACAAGCTCTCAACATGTCCTCTAAAGTCTGAATGGTACGCTCTGCATGTCCATCCGTCTATGGATGAAATATTGTGCTAAGATTAACCTGGGTACCAAGACCTTTCTGAAACGATTTCCAGAAATGAGAGGTAAATTGAGGACCTCTATTTGAGATGATAGAAAAAGGAACCCCATGCAACCTAACTATCTCATTAATGTAAAGATTGGTGTAGTCCTCCGCGTGAATCTGTAGTCTTGACAGCCAAAAAGTGAGCGGACTTAGTAACTTTGTCTACTATTACCCAAATGGAATCATGTTGTCTGCGAGTACGAGGTAAACCTGTAATGAAGTTCATGTTGATCACTTCCCACTTCCATGTAGGAATGTTAATCTCTTGAGTCATACCTCTTATTTTCTGATGTTCTAGCTTCACCTGCTAACAATTAGGGCACTTGGCCACAAAATCTGCTATATCCTTCTTCATGCCATTCCACCAAAAGACTTCCCGCAGATCACGGTACATCTTAGTGGCGCCTGGATGAATAGAATACCTGGAATTATGAGCCTCTGTAAGGATCTGCAGCCTCAACTCATCCACCTTAGGAACACATAAACGACCCTGGTAGCGAAGCACACCATCTCCCCCTTGGGAGAAAACCTCAGCTTTCTACTGATGATTTGCACCCTTCAACTAAAGAAATATAGAATCACTGTCTTGTTTCTCCTTAACCTCCGCTACCAATGAAGATTTTGACCCATTCTAAACTGTTACACCAACATATGAGATGTTCATAAGGCAAACTCCTAGGCGAGCAAGCCGGTGTAGATCCTTCACTAATTCCTTCCTTTCTTCTTCAACAAGCCCTACACTACCCATAGATAGTCTGTTAAGAGCATCAGCTACAACACTGGCCTTACCATGATGGTAAAGCACATTCATATCATAGTCCTTGAGGAATTCCAACCATCTCCTCTGAAGAAGATTCAACTCTTTCTGGGTGAACACATACTAGAGGCTCTTATGGTCTGTGAACACATCTACGTGAACACCATACAAGTAATGTCTCCAAATCTTTAGGGCAAACACCATAACTGCAAGCTTGAGGTCATGAGTCGGGTAGTTCTTCTCATGCACCTTAAGCTTTCTAGAAGCATAAGCTATAACCTTACCTCGCTGCATTAACACAACCTAGGCCGACTCTGGATGCATCACAATAGATCACATAACCGTCTGAACCCTCTGGTAAAGTCAAAACAGGAGTTGTAGTCAACCTACTTTTTAGTTTTGCGAAGCTCTTCTCATACTCATCTGACGACTGGAACTTAACCTTCTTCTGAGTCCACTTAGTCAATGGAGAAGCTATAGATGAAAATCCTTTCAAGAACGTTCTGTAATAACCAGCCAAACCCAAGAAACTTCTGATATATGTAGGAGAGGTGGGTTTGGGTCATTGCTTCACTACCTCCATCTTCTGAGAATCCACTTGGATCCCTTCGCTAGACACTATATGCCTAAGGAAAGCAACTGATTGTAACCGAAACTCACATTTGCTAAACTTAGCTAATAACTGGCGATCCTTGAGAGTTTGCAGGACAACCCTCAAATGAGTCGCATGCTCTTCCTCATTCCTAGAGTAAATGAGGATATCATCAATTAAGACGATAACGAACAAGTCCAAATACTGCTTGAACACCCTGTTCATCAAATTCATGAAAGTTGCAGGAGCATTGGTTAGTCCAAATGACATAACTACAAATTCATAATGACCATACCGAGTTCTGAAGGCTGTTTTCGGGATGTCACTATCTCTAACTCTGAGCTGATGATAACCAAATCTGAGGTCTATTTTAAAAAAATGACTAGCACCCTGAAGTTGGTCGAACAAGTTATCAATCCTGGGGATAGGGTACTTATTCTTGATGGTGACTTTTTTCAACTGCCGATAGTCAATGCACATCCTGAGAAAACCATCTTTCTTTTTCACGAATAACACTGGAGCACCCCATGGCGAAATACTAGGTCTGATAAAGCCCTTTTTTAGAAGGTCTTTCAACTGCTCTTTCAATTCCTTAAGCTTAGCTGGAGCCATTCTGTAAGGAGGAATAGATATGGGCTGGGTATCGGGATGGAGATCAATTCTGAAGTCAATTTCCCTTTCGGGAGGAACTCCAGGAAGATCTTCTGAAAACTCAATGACTACTGGAACTGACTCAAGAGTTAGGGTTTCGGAATTAGAATCCTTAACCCAGACAAGATGATAGATATACCCCTTGGAAATCATCTTTTTGGCCTTAAGGTAAGAAATGAATCAACCCATAGGCGATGAGCTACTACCCTTCAATTCTAAGACTGGTTTGTTTGGAAACTGAAACCGAACAACCCTGGTTCTACAATCGACTGAGGCATAACATGAATGTAACCAATCCATGCCTAGAATGATATCAAAGTCTACCATTTCTAACTCTACAAGATCTGATGAGGTGACTTTCTGAGAGACTGAGACAGGGCAATTTATGTATACCCTTCTAACTATAACGGGGTCACCTACTGAGTAGAGACTCAAAAGGGTTCTGAAAGAGTTTCTGGACTGACACTGAAGTTCACTGCTATATAAGGAGTTACAAAGGGAAGTGTAGCCCCTGGATCCAACAAAACATAAACATCTAAGTGAAGGACTCGTAACGTACCAATGACTACATCAGGAGAATCTTCCTGGTCCTGGAGAGCCTGAAGAGCATACAACCTGTTCTGGCGTTGACCGCCATCTGTACTAGATGAAGTAACCTGCTGAGTTGGGCGACCTCCTGGTGCTGCTAGAGCTGTAGACTGAGCCCTACTATTGTTACATCATTGCCCCTGTTTGGCAGAAGGGCAATCGCTCAACCTATGGCCAGGCTGACCACATCCAAAACACCCTTCTTTCCCTTCAAGACACTCGCCCAGATGGTTTTTACCACATTTTGGACAAGTTGGGTAGGTTCTGCTACCTGAAACACTCCCATGAGACTTAGAGCCTGGTGCCCTACTTTTCTGATCTTGTCTAAACTTGGGAGATGGAGCACTAGCTGATGAAGGTGCTGGAGCTGAAGATCTTTGCTGAAACTGCGAGCAATTTCCATCACCCAATTTCTGTAGAGAGTACTCATAGTTACCTGTCCTAGCCTTTTTGTTGTCTTTAGCCATTTCCCTAAGCTTATCTCCCTCAACATGCTGAGCATGAGTCATGAGCCTAGACATATTCATCTCATCTAACAACATAGCATTTCTGCACTCTATTTTTACCAAGTCGGACACTCCATACAGAAACTTACTCATATGTGCCCTCGAATCAGCAACCATATGAGGAGCATACCTGGAGAGTTGGGTGAACTAGAGTCCGTACTCTTGGACTGACATTGTACCTTGCCTCAAATTCATGAATTCCTGTGCCTTAGCCTACCTCAACTCTTTCGGAAAGAACCTGTCAAGAAAAGCTCCAATAAGGCATTCCCAAGTCACAAGAGCTGCATCAGTACCCCTGTTTTCCTTCCATTGAATAAACCATATGTGAGCTACATCCTTGAGCTGGTAGGATGCCAACTCTACCCTATCATTCCCAGTTACCTGCATCACTCCAAAGATCTTCTTAACCTCATCGATGAAATTTTGTGGGTCCTCACCAACCTGCGACCCTGGAAACTCTAGTGGATTCATCCTAATGAAATCATGAACCCTGGCTATAGCTGACCCATTATTAGCATTGGGAGGAACTGGGGCCTGCTAATTGTTCTGGTTAGTCACGCTCTGAGCCAAAAGCTGAATCACGTTCTGAAACTCTGCATTCAAAACCTCTTGATCTGGGACTGGAGGAACTGCGTTAGCATTTCTTGAGTAAGCTCTATGAGGAGGCATTATCTGAAATGCATAACGATGAGTTAGAAGGTAGATCATACCCATACACGATAAGAATAACAAAGAAAGTAATTTTTTTCCTAAAACACTTCGTAGCCTCCCTCTCATTAGATGTGGTGCACTTCACACCCATGAAAAGAACTCTATTTAGTGTGGCTTTTCAGTTATCCTAGGACTCTTAAACCTAAAGCTCTGATACCAAGTTTGTCACACCCTGTGATTACCCCCTTGGCGTAAACACGGGACCTAGGATCACGAGTGACCCAAGCTAACCCTGAGCTGGCATATCATAAGTATATTTAAAAGAATTATTGTGCGGAAGCATAAGACATGAGGTAAACTAAATGATGGGGAATACCCAATCTAAGTCTGAATATATAAATACTGAAAAAGAGTTTAGAAAACTAAACTATAACTCAGAAGCTAAAGTTGCAGCTAACTCTGGTAAAAACTGAAACTGAAATAAAAGACTAAATCTGAAAAATGGTCTATCGTCCTCGAAGAATAAGGACTCACCACTAAAGCTGCTGAACTGGAGATCAGGAAATGATATATGCGTGATCTGGATGCTGAGGACCTGAACCTACATCACGAGAAGATGTAGCGCAGAGTATGTGTCAGTACTTGAAAGCTACTGAGCATGCAAGATAGAATAAATGTGAACAATATATACATAATTGAATAAAGCATATTGATCAATGATATAAGATGAACATGAAGAATATACTGAACATGAACGAAACTGAATGCAATGACCAAGTACATAACATGCTGAAACTGAATACTGAAATATAATTGGAACCTGGTCAATGCAATAGAGTCTGATTGTGGGAGCTACTATTAACCGACATAAAACCATGTGAGCTAAATGTGGAGTCTGATGTATACGCCCCATCGAGAGGACCCAATATACCTTGCCAAGGATATAGAGACATGACTGGCGTGATCACTAAAATGATACCCACAGAGGGGATTTATAAACCTATGGGGGCACATAGTTCTGGGACTATTCGGGTACCCTGAACCCTAGTCCACTCGGTCTAAGCCTACTCCCAACTAGAAATATGAACAATGTAACATAATTGAATTATATTGGATAGCTCATTATTCTGATATGCTAACTGAGAATGCAACATTTATAACTAACAATGAATCATTAAAAATCTGAGGCATGTATATCGGTTTAAACTGGCCTAGCTAGTGTAATTCATGAACTAAACGAATCTACACAACTAGGGTTTTGAATATCATGCAAGGAACTAAGCAACAATATGATAATCTTATTTGGATCATTCTAACAGCTAAAACCCAAAAATTTCTAACATTCAAGAAAATCCTAGGTCTAGATAATATGAAGGAATCAAGAATTAGACTGAATTCTAGAGACCTAATGGGTGAAAGAAACCCATTAGTGAAATCCCACATACCTGGTGACAAATTTCATAGAGAAATCGTTCGATTTCGGGGCTGGAACTGAAGAAACCTTGTTGCGTTCTTCGAAAGGGCTTGGTCAACTCTTTCTCCTCTTTGCGTTCTAAGTTTGATGAATTTTTGGTGAATGATTGATTATGTTAGGTTCTAATTTAGTTTCTAAGCTAAAACTGACCAAAACCATGTAGTTTAGGGGTTAAACGACATAGTTTAGGGGTCCAACGCATAGGGGAAAAGACCAAACAACCCCTGACTTAAAATCTGGCGGGGCCACCGACGGGCCTTACCGATGGACCGACGATCGACTGATGGCCCGTCCTGTCAGTTCGTCGACTGGCTTCAGAGGAAGGGATCTGGGGGTTCTGAACCACGGCCTGGACCACAGACCGTGGTCTGACCTACGGTCCGTAGGTCCTGGCGTAGGTCAAAACTTAGCTTGATTTTTCTGGGGTTCTACGGAGGGGGTTACAGGTGGCCAACCACGGACCCCACCTACGGTCCCTGGGTCACCCTAGGGTCCATAGGTGGCCTCCGTTGGTGGCGCCTGCAAATTCTGAAAATCTGCATTTTCAGTCTTTTTACCATACATGGTGTTTCATTTTCATGTAAACCCAATAATTAACATCGAATTCGATCTCTCTCCTTCTAACATCGGCATAAGACTTTTGTCTACTTTAAGCCATTTTCAACATTTCTCTAATAAGTCGAACCTTCTCCGTATCCTCATGCACTAACTCAGGCCCTATCAAAGATACCTAACCAAGTTCAAACCAACCAATAGGAGACTTACACCTCCTACCATAGAGATCCTCGAATGGAGCCATTTTGATACTTCTGTGATAACTATATTATAATAATCATACTCGATCAAAGACAAGTGATCATCCTAACTATCCTTGAAATCAATCACACAAGATCTCAACATATCCTCCTAAGTCTGAATAGTATGCTTGGCTTGACCATCGATCTAAGGATAAAAAGTCATACTGAGCTTCACTTGAGTACCAAGACCTTTCTGAAAAACCCAAAAAAATTAGAGGTGAATTGAGTACCTAGATCAGAGATAATGGATAAAGATACCCCATGCAACCTCACCATTGCCAAATATAAATCTTAGCATAGTCTTTGGCTGAAAATAAAGTCATCACCAAAAGAAAATGAGCCAACTTAGTCATTCAGTCCACAGTAACCCAAATCGAATCAAACTATCAACGAGTATGAGGTAAACCTATAATGAAGTCCATATTAAAATTTTCCCACTTCCAAGTAGGAATGCTAATATCTTTAGTCAAACCTCCCAGTGTTTGTTGCTCAACTTTCACTTATTTACAATTAGGAAACTTAGCCACAAATTTTGTAATATCTTTCTACATCCTGTTCAACCAATAGACTTCCCACAAATTAAGGTACATCATGGTGGCTCCCAGGTGAATTGAATATTGAGAACTGTGAGCTTCCAATAAAAAATATTGCCTCAACTTATAAACATTTGGGACATATAACTGACCTTGGTAAAAAGTATACCATCTCCCCCTTGGGAGAAAACCTTAATGGGTTTTTTTGAAACTGCTTTCTTCAACTCAATGTTAGTCGGATCCAGATCTTTCTTATCTTTCACATAAAAAAACAAGAGATGATTCTGAGCAGTTCTGAACAATGATACCACCATTCTCGTAATCAACCAAGTGAACACCCAATCAGGCATGCACTAAATCTTTCTTGCCATCCTCAACATGAGAAACACTATTCATCAACAATCGGCTAAGAGCATTGGCAACCATATTTGCTTTAACCAGATGATAAATGATGAGTCGTATATATGCACTCATTTGAGGTCCATTTAGCTCAATAATTAGTGTCCTCGATGTTAAATTTTGTCCTATTCTGATGAATTATTGATGACTTGCATCTATGAAGTCTAATGGACAAGGCAAGGATTGATGTTTGAAAGAATGGTCAAAAATACAAAATGAAGCGCAAACTATACATTGTTGATCACTAAATGAGAAAGGTGGATCGCATAGTTAGCATGACGTCGCCCAAAATGACAGTGCATAGCACTTTTCTATATTGAAACAGGTCGGCGAACTACAACTGACAAGGCGATACGCCAAATGAGAAAGTTGACATAGACAATCGTCGCCAAAAATGATAGTGTAAGGAGAAAAATTGAATGCTCGAAAGCCGAACCAAGATGGTACTCAGTGATTCACCAAATGTGAAAGGTTGACTCAACTGAGCTCGCTGACTGAGGTTCAAACACGTGAAGCCTAGAGCATGAAAAGGTGAGCTGAAGCGCAAGAGGTGAGCTGAAGCGCAAGAGGTGAATTGTTGAACGAGCTCGGTGAGCTAGACTAATGTCACGGAATAAGACCCGCATTGGGTTTTGGGCCAAATTTTGGAAAACTATAAATATTCCAAAGGAGAGAGAAATTAGAGTTCGGAAATTAAGAAAGAGTGAGAAATATTTTGAGTTTTGAGAGAGAATACTTAACCTTTTTGAAGAGAACTTTTTAGCTTTTGGAGGTTTTCAACTTTGCTATTGAATTTGTTAAATTGAAGTTGAATTTAAAGTGGGTTTACTTGTAATTGCTTAGTTTCTTGTTACCCATGTCTGCTTTCATGGAAGGTATATTTTCTTTGCTTTTTCTAATGGTGGATAAAACCCAAGATCTAGGGGTGCAATTATGGGATTGGGTGTTGATTTAATGTAGTTGATATTGTGTTATGCTCTATTTTGTTGTTGTTCATACAAGAATTTGAGCTAATTAGCATGGGGTTAATTTGTGGTTTAAGGTGTCAAACCCAATTCCTACTTCTGATCTCCGGTCGATGCTCGAAAAATATTGATTGGATTGGAAAATTAATCCAATACTAGCAATTCAGGTTTGATGTCTATAACTTGCTTAAAAATAGAGATTATAGGTCGGATCTATTTCTCCTATTTCTGCATCCAAAGAGAAAATAGAGTTAGTTAGTGGGTTGTTTAAGTTGGCATTTAGATTTGACCAAAAGAGATTCTATGCATAGATACTTTGAGATCGAAAGATGATTAGCGTCATTAAAGATGACCTAGCCTATTCATGATTGTTTATCACTATAGAGCGGCACAATTACCCTAATGTGACATCAATTTCCAATCCCCGTACCCCTAAATTGCTTGTTAACTTTTAAATTCTCTGAAATTCTAGTTTAATCGTGACAATTGATAACCAAAGCTTTTATTAAATTAGTAGAATTATCCACCCACTTGTTCTTACTATTACAAATAAGCAATTTTACAATCCAAATTTCTTAATAGAAATTCTCTATGATATACCATTCCCTATGGGATTCGACCCCATCCAACATTCAGGTTTTATTGACTACAACCGCTATCCCTTTTAATTAGTTTTAAGGAGGACATTTGAGCGTTATCAGAAATGGTGCCGCTGCGGGGGAAGGGTGGTTGATAATTCTAATTGAGAAATTAGATTTTAATTTTGTTTAGTAATAGTAGATTGTTATTTTGTGTTGTTGTTGGCTGATTTGCAGGTCTTATACAATGAGTGACCATGGTAGTGACAACGATAGTCATTATGGTCAAAATGACAACATGGGTGATTTGAATGATATGCATATGAATATTGTTCAAATCACGGGAGCCATTTGGATACTTCTCACAACCGGAGGACTGTGTTTCACATAACTGGAATAATGGTACAATTGCTCCAACTGAAGGGAAATTTTGGGGGCCTAGCTCATGAGGATCCCCATGAACACCTTAGGAATTGAATTGAGGTACATGGACCATTTGTGTTCAAGAATATCTTTCAAGAGTCTGTAAGGTTGAGGTTATTCCCATTCTCTTTAACGGTTGAAGCTACAAGATGGTTGGCAGAATTCACAAATGATTCTTTCACTTCATGGGAGGAGTTGAATGATGCTTTCTTTGAGATATTCTTTCCACCCTCAAAGATGGTTAAACTTCAAACCCAAATCCAAAATTTCAAATGTATTGGAGGTGAACCTCTACATGAGACGTGGCTGAGGCTCAAGAAACTACTTTTGCAATGTCCAACGCATGGCGTTCCGTATAATTTGATGTTGCAATACCTTAATTGCAGCATTGATTCAGTCAATAAAGGTGTGGCTGATCATTTAGTCCAAGGTGGATGAATGAGACAACTGTATGATGTGGCTTCTTTGTTGCTAGATGACATGATCAAAGTTAACCGAGCATAGCACACTAGAGAAGACCAAGTGTCTACTCTACAATTGAGTTTGAGCAAAGAGAAAATTGAGAAGGACAGTGAATGAGATGAAAACATTGCCAAAATGATTACTCAACTCGATTTGTTATGTAAACATGTCATAGGAGGTGGACTTAAGTTGGTAAATACGGTTGGAACCAACAGTGGGCAATGCCCAGATGATGCCAAGTTTGAGGCATTATAAAATGATAAGTTTAATATTTGGGAAAACTAATAAGGGTTCTCACACCAATTATCGACGAAAAGGTGGGAACCAACGTTGGAACAAGGATAGAGATAGTGGTTGGAAAGATTGGCGAGGTTAAAATTTGAGAGATACGGAGGCTGACAAAGACAATATGTGTCTCCCCATGATCGTCCACAACCAAAAGGCCCAGCTGGGCGAAAAGGAAGCCGAACCGAGGAAATACTTACAAGGATCTTCAACAAAGTTGAAGGGTCCGACAAAGTGTTGAAAGAATTGAAAAATGGCTTCTTCACTTTATCCCAAACGATGACTTCTCATTCGTTGTCTATCAAGCAGTTGGAGACCCAATTGTGCCAAATCTCCACTCATCTAAATCCAAGGCAAAAGGGAACGTTTCCTAGTGACACCATTCCAAATCCCAAGAATGAATGTTGAGAATTTGAGAACTATGTCGTGCCATGAAAGTAAATAAGGTGCTTCTTGGGAGGCAACCCAAGTATTTACTTTTGTTTTTATTGCTTTCAATAACGTATGTTGTGAGTGCAGGTTGAGAAGGAGTTCAAAGGTTAAAAAGGGAAACATTAGGCGATGCCAAGACCTAAATAGTGATACGCCAAAGGTGTTGTGCGAACTCATTCTTGTCCGCCTTTTGAGCTGGAACATGTGGAAAAGTGTATTGTCAATTTTGGCGATCAGAGCTCCAAATGGCGATCCACTGAAGTTCACTATGCGGACTCCATCGGGTCCACCGAATTAACCTTAAGGTTTGGTGTTCGTTCAAGCATGTTCGGCGAGCTTGAGCTCCGATTGGTGATCTGCCGAACATGTTCATCGACGTTAGTTGTGACCGCCAAACGGGCCTAATATAAAAATTCCAAGGGTTTTTTACAAAATCAAAATTTAAACCCTTTGATATCTTTATGTCATTTTCATCTCCTTTCTCTTACATTGCATCATTTTAGTGTTTGTGAGTCATGAGTGTGTGATTTTAAAGTTTGAGGAGTGTGTTTGCTTGCTTTCACTGTCAACCCAACCCCATTTCCTTGTTATTATTGACTTGTGATTCCTACTAAGATTGGTTTTTTATATTTATTGGGAATTTTGACCTTTAAATTGCAATATAGGTGTGGGCTTGAAGCCATTAGTTGATATTGATTGTTAGACTTTGTTGGGTAGCTTTCTATTGTGCGTATTGAACTATACCAGGAGTTATTTGCCTATGTGTTCTTGTAGAATGCTAATCTTGATTGTGTTGGTTAGTTTGTGAAATTGAGCTGATATAAATGATGGGTCTGAGTGGAATTTGATGTGGGTGAAGTCTGATTAACCCAGTGTTGACCCAATTACATGATTTTGTCCAATGATAAACAGGGTGACTACTTTCTTAAGGGAAAATCGTTAATTCGATCAATACTTAGCAATATATGGGGAAAGTTTTAGTACCCATGTGTTGATAAGCATATAGGTGGGTTGTAATGATGTGGGACAACTCGTATGTGTTGTTTATGTTGGGTTTGGCTGTAAAAATTAGGCACTAGGCTGAACACTTCCTGTTTGGTGGGCTTGTCTTAGCTCGCTAAGGAGGTTAGGCAAATCGCTGAATAAGCTCTAGTTTTCCTTCTTTAGCATAAATGTGACCTTGGGTACTGTCCCATTCGGCCGACTTGTCTTAGTCCGTTGAACCCACTTGGCGAATCACCAAGTGGGAGTGGACATCACCTTTGATGCATGTTTCTTTTCAATTTGCATTGTGATTTTCAGCGGACATGTCTTATCCCGCCGAAACCGACTTGACAAATCACCGAGTTGGAATTAACTCCACCTTTTATGCGTGATTCTCGGTATTTTTACTACTTTCTAATTCGGCGAGCTCATCAAAACTTGCCGAACCTATTTGGCGACCCATCTTCCCGTTAGGCAAGCCTCAGGATAGTTTTAAAATAATGATTTGAAGTGAGTTTGATTTCAACTAACCTTCACAAATCCTATGTTTGAATGTGTGCTTTGCATATTATGGCACGAATAAAAGGAAAGCAAGTGGTAATATCTGACACAGAGTCAGATAGAGACCATCCTCCTCCTCCTCTGAAGAGACACATGGGTTTTTCTATAAATGAGCCATATGAGGCTCCTCATCACCAGCAGCCTACCAGTTCACGAGTATCTACCTAAGAGAGGGTGCAACCCAAAAAGGGGGTTGTAAGGAAAAAGACAGAAATATAGTCCAAACTGGTGCAGCCCTCCTCCACACAAGCACCAACTTCTAGAGTTCTCTCAATTATTGCTCCAAATTCCTAAATAGGCTAAATATTGCGGGAGAGAGGACTATTCTTGAGGAGAGATGGCTTTCCATAGATGGATTTATGAGCGAGTACCCATCTATTTGGGAAACAATTCAATTCCACAAGTTTGAGGGGTTCACAAAGCCAAGAAATCTCTATATTCCTTCTTGGGTGCGAGAGTTCTACACAGTTTATGCTCAGGCCCTACAGAAGAAGCGGAATGGTACAGTTTTCAAGCCCCTTGAAAAAGTGGACGTGCACGGAACGAAAGTACAATGTCATGATGAGGCGATTAACATTGCACTGGGGATACCGACATTTCATTAGGATATGAATTCACTCTGGATGCGGCATGACTTGGACTCTTTGAAAGGGTGGTTGACTCCACTTATTTCTAATTTTTCTCGCTCCTGGTTGGATGATGGTGCCCGGATTGAGAAGAAGGATTTCAATATGATAGCACGATACTTATTTTGCTTCATCAATAGTAGTATTATGTCCTCACAAAAGAAGTCGATTATTCGCCATCCCAAGGTAGTCTTGGTGGGCACGATCATTAACCGTGAGCATATTCATGTGGAAGACATTGTTGTAGAGGAGATACTGATGAGGGATAGGCAAGAGCAGACCTTTCTCTCATTCGAAGTCTTATTACACAATTGTGCGAGAGGGCATGAGTCCCCTTCAGGGCAGCTACATATGTGAGGATCACCCCATACTCTTCCTGTGACTTCAAGAGGATTGAGGCTGAGTTCTTACGGGATGATGCGGCTCAGAGGAAGCCACCAGCAGATACTACGGCCGTAGTAGATCCCGCTACTGTAGCATCAGAGGCTAGCACACCTGCTTCTTCTATGGATCAGACAGGTATATCTACATCCTCTATTGTGCCTTCTGCCCCTGCTACAGCTATATTTGTTGTTGCAGCTGCTGCGAGACCTACCCCCACTCCTATTACTCATCCCCTTTACATAGGCGATGATTTATTGATGGGCAGCCTTGCCTGGTCGGTGGATGTTTGAGCCACACGGGTTGAGACAGACATGCCCTAAATTATTTATAGGGCAATCAAGAAGGCCTTATCTCCTTTGAGGGACAGGGTGGTTAAGTGTGAGGGGCTGATTGAGAGCCATGGTGTGAGGTTGGATAACCTCACCGTTGGATTAGAGGTCCAGGAGAAGGCATATAGTAGTTCTGGTGCACCATGAGAGAGGAGCTTGCTACCTTGCGAGCAGAGGTAACTCAATTTCAGTCCACCGACATATATATGCTATTGGGATAGGTTCCCCTACCGGTTGCACCTACCTCTATGCTACCACACATGCCTAGTGGTGAGCCACTTCCCAATGTGTAGCCTGTGACACTTGCGAGTATTGAGATTGATGCAGATAGGGATGTTGAGAGGATCGGGGATGATTTGGCCAAGGAGACAAACAAGGAAGAGTTGAGGAGCGAGGAGTGATAAACGCTCAACTACACTCATCCAATTCTAGGTGTAGTCGATCGTAATCTAGTATAAAACCCAACGAAGAGTTGGGGTCGAACCTACAGGGAGAGGTACAAGTTCAAATTCAGTTACGAAGTTACAAATGTTGTCTAATCGGTTATAGGAATAGAAATTATCACAAACATTTAACTAAATCGGAAGGGTGACAACAAATGTCAGATGGGGGGGGATTGGTTTGTCAATTAGCAGCAAAAACAAATACGAAAACAGGGGAATCAACAATGTAGAGAGGAATTCTTGGGATGTGATCGATTATAGGCTAACTTCGGTATATGGGTAATTGAAATTTACTAACGATTGCTACACATCATAAAAAGAGTGAAACAATTACCAACTATATTAGCCATGAGTTGGGTAATAGTTTCCAAGTTTCTACAATGCTTCAAATTGAATTAATTCACAAACCCAATTTCCATTCCTTAAAACCAAGTCTCAAAAGCTTAAAAGTTTACAATGAAAACTCAAAAACTCAGAGAAAACTAAAATCATCCCAACTTTCGAAATCAGAACCCTTCACTCTTCTTTTTAAATTTCAATTTATAGTTTCCCAAATTTTGGCCTTCAGGGCCATTAGGCGAAGTAAGTCGGGCCTCGCCAACCCGGTCGGCGATCCGCCCTTTGCTCCAGTTCATCGCCGGTTTGCCTTAGCTCTTAATCCTCAAGGTTATATGACTCTAGGCGATCGAGGTTGATGTTGCTGAGTCGTTTGGCGGTCCGCCAACTGCCCATTTCTGTCGCCAAGTAGGTTCTTCCCCAGACTGGCACGCTGGAACTTTAGGCGAGCTGAAGAACCACCGGAAAACCTTTGTAGAAATCTAGGACGACCATGTACATCAGACCTTACATGTGAGAAATTTCCATCTCCGGTCTTAGCCCTCATTACCTCTCTAGACTTTTCATTAAGTTTCTCCTCCTCAATTTGTTGTTCATGCACCATGAGACGAGAGATGTCCATTTCATTAATGAGCATGGAGGTTCGGCACTCTTTAACCACCATTTCGGACACACCCGAAACAAACTTACTCATCTTAGCCCTTGAATCGGTAACCATCGTTGGAGCATACTTAGACAATTGAGTGAACTTTAGAGCGCATTCCCTCACACTCATACTTCCTTATCGAAGGTTAATGAACTCAAGAACCTTGGCTTCCCTAATCTCAAGGGGAATGAACCAATCAAGAAAAGCGGCCTTAAACTTCTCCCAATCAAGATGACCCGCATCTTCTGGTCTCCTTTCTTTCCATTGGTTATACCATATTTGAGCAACACCTTTTAGTTGATAAGCGGCCAAATACGCCTTTTCCACCGGCGTAACTCCCATGATCATCAAAACCTTATAGACCTCATCAATAAACTCTTGAGGATCTTCCTCAACCTTAGAACCATGAAACTCCAGAGGATTCATCCTTGTGAAGTCCCTCACATTTGGGTTCACGGGAACCACTACCTCCTTATTGGCCTGGGCTGTCATGGCTTGATCCAACACTTGGAAAGCAGCCCTAAACTCCGCATTATACACTTGCTCGGCCAAAGGATCGAACGGAACTTGAGGAGCTTGAGGAGGAGCTTCTTGTTCCGCATTCTCCCTCACATTCCTTCTAGCATAAGCTCTTCGGGTAGCCATATCCTGAAGAACATAGGATAAGGATTAGGAGAGAGACCTTATAGAGTTAAACTCTATCGCACTACTTTAGAGTAATGAAAGAAGTGGAGTTTCCTAATCATCTTGTAGCCTCTCATTCATAAATATGGTGCGGTTCACACTTATGAACAAGCCTCTACTAGACGTGGCTTATGAGACATCCTAGGACCATTCTAAACGTTGTGCTCTGATTACCAACTTTGTCACGACCCAGGGGTACCCCCTAGATGTAACATGGCATATAGAACCCCGAAGGACTCCATACAAGCCACTTAGTTCTTATAACATAAGAAATAGAACAATAAGAGTAAAACAATAGTCCAAGTCCAAAACATTTTATAAAAGAAAAGCGGAAGTCTAATACACTTGTCTCATCATAGCCATCTAATACAATAGAATGAAATTGGGCCTAGCCAATATATCATGTCCAAAAGAGAAATACATGAAATAAAGTGAAACAATAAAACTCCATCCTCAAAGCATGAGGATTCACCAATGCTCGAAAATCTCGAAATGAACACTAGCAATGAAACTGATGACCCTGACTGACAGACCCTACATTTGGGGAAATGTAGGCAGGAGTTTGCATTAGTACAAAACAATGTACCAAGTATGATAACCATGCATAAAATAGTTAAATCATGCTAAAAGGGACATTTCATTTCATGACATGCAATTGACCAAGCTAAAACATGATATAAAAGAGTTAGAAAACACAAGTCATAAAACCATGGTCAATGCAAGCTAACATCAACTTTAAAACCTTTAAACTCATATGTGAAACTTCTTGAAGTAACCTTAGTTCATTATTAATGTGGGGGATTAGCCTTAACTGACATAGAGACCATGTGAGCTATAACATGATCCCCCGGTGTCTCCCACACCGAAAAGGGTTGTCCTACTTTCCAAGGTAGAACCATGAACTTCTAGCTTAAGTGGATCCACTAGCTAATGTCTACTTTGGACAATCATCCTGTGGGGGCACATAGGTAAGGGATAAAGAGATTGCTACTAGAAATCTGACCTCTACTAACGGGGGAGCCTCCATCTCAATATCCTCTCAGTGCTAAGCATAAATCCCACAGAATAGTAATTTCTTACTTGACATTATTATTCAGGGAAATGCATGTTTCATTATGATAGCTCTTACTCTTTGATTTAATTAGGTGTGAAAGCCTTTCAACCTAAGAATCCTTTCTATATGATAAAACCTTTCACATCTTGATCTTATGTGTACATGAGAAAAATCCTTTCAATAACACATCATGATCATCATTGGTACTTTACTCTTAAAGAACCCTTAAAACATTTGCATAGATTTCATAAGAAAATGCATAAGTCCATAATTTACCTCTTGAGGTTCAAAATCCACTTTCAATCATCAATACTTAGAAAATATGGGTTAGATATGGATTTAATCATAAATACATGTAAAGCTTGCAATACATGCTTAATTTCATAAAACTCTTCCTTTATACTCATCATATTATTCACAACTTGAAAACATGGGGATTACATGGGTTCATGGGGAAATCATCATAAAATCATCATGTTTCATCAATTCATGCATAAGAGATCATAATTTAATCATTTAAATCAACATTTAAGAGAACCCATGATAATTGAAGAAAACTCTAACTCAATTGGGAATTCTACCTTTAGAAATAGAGGAATTTGGGAACTCGATGGATGGAAGGAATCCATGGATGAAAACTATCATACCATGAATCCAAATGCTAGCCTTCAATGGAGGAATTGACACTTTGATTTGAAACCCTAGGTTGAATCCTTCTTCTTCAAGTTTCTAGAGAGAGAAATATTTTGGAGAGGAGAATCGGTCTTCTTTTGTGATTTTGGAAGGATGAAGTGAATGGGCTAATTTAGGGGTTGAAAAATACTTATATAGGGGTCTTAGTGAAGGGTAAAACGATGTAGCATAGGAACTAATTAATTAGGAAAAGACCCAGCTACCCCTGAACTTAAATGCCTGTTGTGCCCCATGACTCGAGACTGACGCACCGTGGACTGACCAACGGTCCATCCTGCACACTCATCGATGGTGGTCAGAGAGTTTGGCCTGGACCTACGGCTTCAGGACCACGGACCGTGGACCCACCAACGGTCCGTAGGTCCAGTCGTGGTTCCTGCCTGGACAACCTCTTTGAGTGGCCTACCACGGACCAACCTACGGTCCGCGGCCCAACCCGCGGGCTGTGGTTGGCCCTCGTGGATGGCACCTAGGAGTTCTGAGTTTTTCTATGGCGACCTCTTTCGGATTCGGGGTATTACAAGAATGATTTCATGCTTTCTCAAAGAAAATCAATTAAATAATTAAGGAATCAATGTAACTCTCACTCTCTTAAAAGAGAAACACATGCAAGCTTTGTCCCGTAGGTTTGCCCATATTTTCCAATCATCACACAACCTAGTTCATGCAAGATATCAAGGGTCTTTTAGGCTTGTAATGGGGCTGAGGGTTAAAGTATAGTCAATTTGGCTCGGTGACTTTACCTCTTCAAAGCATTGTTGCAATCATCTTCACCTCTTCGCAAGTTCTTTTCATTCTTTTTCATTTGAGACTTCAAACATTGACTTTTACTCAATTTATCTGGAATCCCCTTTATTTCATCACTTCTCTTTTCCATTTTCATTTTTCTTAAGCATTTTCATCACAATGACTCTTTTTCTCTCTCTTTTTATAAGGAGGGGTTCATTCTTTTTGTAACAAACTTTAAAGTTGAGTCTCTTATCTTTCTTTGCCCTTCACTTGACTTTCATTCCTCCTTCCTTTCTACACCTTCAACTTAAGCTTTTGGCCTAAGTTGACTATTCAAACATAACAATGCTTCAAAAAGGATTTTAGGTGAGAAGGTAGGGACAATTTGGTTCAAGAGGCTTTCTTTTGGTTTTTCCAACACATGGATTAGGCTCAAATGGTGCCAAAATAGTTGCACACCCTCACAAGGTAGTCGCAAAATATTATGGACATTTGGGTTCCCTCTTTGAATTGTTGCCCAAGATCACGCCTCACATTCATCATGATTTAAACAATTGGACTAACAAGACAAATTCTAGGACTCCACACACATGATTTCAAGTAAGATCTCACCACACACGACACTTCGAAATACACTCATCTAGCATATCCCAACAATATCAAAAGTGTACGTGCAATGTTCATTGGAAGGCTCACATCAAAATACAGCTAGTCAACAAAAGATTCAAAGAGATCGCTCAAAAGTGCAACCACATCGATTTCATTCTCGCAACACCAACATTCTAAATCATGCTCATCATGAGTACTATTCAAGACATCGATATTGAGCATAATTGATCCTCGAATCATTATTAATGAAAACTTCAAGAATTTCATGATTTTCAAAACTCATGGGGGGTCGCAAAATCAAGAGAGAGAAAAATAGATAAAAGAGATGCACTCAACCAAAAGAAGAACTATTATATAAACAAAAGTAAACTAATCCAATTATCCAAAACTAAAAGTAACAAAATACAAGAAAAAAGGGGAATATTGGCTCGAATACCCTCACCCCACAAAAAATAAACAAGCAATGTCCTCAATGAATTGATAATAAAAGTAAGGGAGGATGATATAGAAGGGTCCCCCTGACAGGCTAAGCCTATGGAGCACTTTTATATGGAGTCTACGAAAGGGAAGTATCATCCGGGGAATCAATGCTCAACAATAGAATCAGTAGATGTAGTAGTGAAGACTCAACTGGGGAATCAGTGCCTATCTCAACACTCGGAGGGATGGTGGAGTCTTAAAAGATTCGACTCGTACCAACCGCTGAAGTCTCCCGAAGGGATCTCTCCAGGGTCACCTGAAAAATTACCTCCTCATTCTCTTTCATCTTAGTCAGAGTCTGTGCAATCCCATGCTCCTTGATGAGTCTGAGATTTCGACTCATTTATGGCTTTGTTTTCATAGTTTAAGTGTCCTCAAATGCCTAATTTATGCTCTAAACTGATGTTAAAGTGTTGATTTACATCAATGAAGGCTAAGGAGAAAGGCAAGGACATTACCGGGCAAAAAGGAGCGACCAAGCTGAAGAAGTTGAAGGAAGGCAATCTTGGTGATCGCCAAGACCACTCGGCGAACCGCCGAGTGGTTCTTCAGCTCGCCTAAATTTCCAGCGTGCCAGCCCTGGGGAAGAACCTACTTGGCAACAGAAATGGGTAGTCGGCGGACCGCCGAAAAACTCAGAGACATCAACCTCGATCACCTAGAGTCACAGAACCTTGTGAATTAACAGCTAAGGCAAACCGGCAATGAACTGGAGCAAAGGGCGGATCACCGACAGGGTTGGCGAGGACTGACTTACTTCGCCTAATGGCCCTAAAGGCCAAAATTTGGGAAACTATAAATTGAAATTTAAAAAGAAGAGTGAAGGGTTCTGATTCCAAAAGTTGGGATAGTTTTAGTTTTCTCTGTGTTTTTGAGTTTTCATTGTAGACTTTGAAGATTTTGAGACCTTGTTTTGAGGAATTGCAATTGGATTTGTGAATTAATTCAATTTGAAGCATTGTAGAGACTTGGAAACTATTACCCAGCTCATGGCTCATATAGTTGATAATTGTTTCTCTCTTTTTATGATGTGTAGCTAAAACCCCAATTCTTGGGATGTGATCATGTGATTATTGGCTTAATTAGCTTATGGGTATTGTTATTTACTTATTTAAATGCTTAATTAAAGTGGGTTTAATTGATAGCTGTGCAATAATCTATGAATTGTAGTTGTAAATGCAATTCTAACTTAGAGTTCTAGGCTTGCTTGAGAAAGAGGTTTTAGAACCAAGGTTTTCGATTAATGATTGTAGTTATTGGGTTAATGTGGGTTCAGCTCGGGAGAGTGAATCCTAGACTTGATTCTACCTATATAGCTCGAGAGAGTAGATAAATTAAGGTTTTGGGTTGTTTATATTGTTAAGATTGTCGAGGTTTGAGAGTACTCGCTTGAATCGTAATAGTTGTTCAAGAGAAAGCTATTGCATCTATAGTCTAGCCTACCTACTAAGATCTAATAATCATTAGTAAATTTCAATTACCATATAGTGAAATTAGTCTATAATCGATCACATCCCGAGAATTCCTCTTTACATTGTTGATTCCCCTGTTTTCATATTTGTTTTAGTTGCTAATTGACAAACCAATCCCCCCCATCTGACATTTGTTGTCACCCTTTTGATTTAGTTAAATGTTTGCGATAATTTCTATTCCAATAACCGATTAGACCACATTTGTAACTTCGTAACTGAATCGAACTTATACCGCTCCCTGTGGGTTCGACCCCAACTCTTCGTTGGGTTTTATACTAGATTACGATCGCCTACATCTAGTATTGGATGAGGTGTAGTTTAGCGTTTATCAAAAATAGCGCCGTTGCCGGGGAGTGGTGTTTAGAATTCTATTATTGAAGTTTAAATTTTGATCTTCTTGTGTTGTAGTTGAATCGACTTACTTTGTTCTGTGTTTGTATTGGCTGTGTTTGAACAGAGGAAGAAATGAGCATGAACGGGAGTAATGGTAGCCAAATTGGCCACCAAGATGAAATCGGAAATCTGAATGATGTTAATGACCCGATTCAATTGGGTGGTGTTGGTGCTATACGTTTACCTCATGTTGAGGGAAATGTTGTCTTCCATGTCACTAGCACAATGCTACAGCTCTTGCAAATGAAAGGATTATATGGAGGGCTAGCCCATGAAGATCCCCATGAACATATTCAGAATTTTGTGGACATATGTGGTCCGATCTCGTTCAAGAACATCTCACAATAATCAGTCCGTCTCAGGTTGTTCCCATTCTCTTTGATGGGGGAAGCTACCAAGTTGTTAGTTGATATACCGAGGAACTCCATCACTACTTGGGATGAACTTACCGCAGCGTTCGTTTTAAGGTTCTTCCCCCCGTCAAAGATGATGACATTAAGAGATAGTATTCAAGGCTTCAAATGCTTGGAAGGTAAACCAATCCACGAGACGTGGCTGAGGTTTCAAAAGTTGGTACTTCAATGTCCGACTCACGGACTTCCAAACAACGTGTTGTTACCACACTTCTATAGGAGTCTTGACTCGGTGAACAAAGGTGTTGCTGATAAACTTGTTCCAGGGGGTATAATGCAACAGCCTTATGAGATAGCATCTCATATCCTCGATGGCATGACCAAGATTAACAGAGCATGGTACACTCGTGAGGACCAAGTGTCTCCTCTCACCTTTAGAATAAAAAAAGAGCAGATCGAGAAGGACCAAGAGAGAGACCAAAATATGGCTAAAATAATGACCCAGCTGGATATCTTATTGAAAAATGTGATGGGTAGTGGGGTGAAGAATGTAAATGTTGTTGGTATTGGTGGAGCAAACCCCAAGGAAGCACACTTTGAGGTGCTATATAATGAGGAAGTGAACTTCCTTGAAACTCAAGGAGGAGGTTTTCGTCAGAGCTATCCAAGGCCGGGTGGAAATTCGGGTTGGAATAGAGATGATGGATGGAGAGACCGTGACAGAGAGTGGCATGACCATAATGCTACTTGGACGGAAAGGGATCGTGACAAGGAAAGATACGTCCCACCCCATGAACGCCAAAAGCCTAAGGAGCAAAGGACTGACCCGGGGAACTTCCATACGGAAGACATGCTTTAACGCATTCTCAACAAGGTAGAAGGGTCGGACAAAGTTTTGAAACAAATTAAAGAGGACGTCTCCACACTCAATCAGACGGTCACCTCACACTCAGTGTCCATCAAGCAACTGAAAACACAAATGGGTCAAATTTCATCTCATTTGAACCCAAGGCCAAAAGGGGGTCTACCAAGTAATACCTTGGCTAACCCAAAAAAATGAACCTTGAAAGCGTATCTACGTCGTGCCACGATGTCAAATAAGGCGCTTCTTGGGAGGCAACCCAAGGTTTAATGCTTTTATTTTTGTTGTTTGAATAACGGGTGTTGAATGTGCAAGTTGAAACGTTGAATTTTTGGGAAAATAACAACTAGGTGAGCTAAAAGTCCAATCAGCAACTCACCAAAAAGGTCGGCTAGCCCGACTTGGACCTTCGTTGGAACTACCTGGCTAGCTAGAGATTCTGTAAAACTCGGCGGGCTGAAGCACCACTCGGCACATTAAACCTTGGGAGGCAACCCAAGGTTTAATGCTTTTATTTTTGTTGTTTGAATAACGGGTGTTGAATGTGCAAGTTGAAAAGTTGAAATTTTGGGAACATAGAAACTAGGTGAGCTAAAAGTCCAATCAGCAACTCACCGAAAAGGTCGGCTAGCCCGAATTGGACCTTCGTTGGAACTACCTGGCTGGCTAGAGGATCTGTAAAACTCGATGGGCTGAAGCACCACTCGACGCATTCAACCTTGGGAGGCAACCCAACGTTTAATACTTTTATTTTTGTTGTTTGAATAACGGGTGTTGAATGTGCAAGTTGAAAAGTTGAAATTATGGGAAAATAGCAACTAGGTGAGCTAAAAGTCCAATCAGCGACTCACCGAAAAGGTCGGCTAGCCCGACTTGGACCTTCGTTGGAACCACCTAGCTGGCTAGAGGTTCTGTAAAACTCGGCGGGCTGAAGTACCACTCGGCGCATCGCCGAGTGGGTCAGCGAGCTCGACTTACCTCGACGACTGGCGCGCGAACTAAAGAGTTTTAAAAGACCAAACGGTTTTAAATTCAAAAATCTCTTCACTTTCATACTTGTCTACTTCCGTACTCTCACAACCGATATTAAATCTTTTGCATTCTCATACTTTCATTTTCGTTTTGCTTGGGATCCTTGCTCGGGGCATATTTTGGGGATTTCATTGCTTCCTAGCTCTTCAAAGTTCAGCATACAAGGTTGGTTTTCCAAACCCCAAACTAAATTGTTGGTTGAAATCAACTGCAATTGTTGCTTTTTGGTGGATATCTATGTATAATGTTGTTTTGATTATCGTGTGATAGTTGGTTTGCCCGTTCTTAAATGAAATCATCATTATTTGGTCAAAAATGGCTAATTCCCGTGTCGTTAACTGATTAAAATGTTGGGTTGTGTTGAAACTGTTGTGGGTCTAGTGGGGTAAAGTCTGACTAACCCCGAATTGTGCTAATTATCGAACTTTGCCCGATGATAGAGCGGTTGATATCATTCTTAAGGGTAAAGGACGTCAATTGGCTAATTTTGGCATAATCAGGGGAAGTCTGAGTAACCGGAGGGCATGGGTTTTATGGGTCTTGTGTTAATTGTATTTTGTTAGTGTTTAATTTTGTTTTCATGGGCTACGGGCTTTATTTTGAAGTACGGGGTACAAGTCTGGTTGAAAGATAGACTTACTTCCGCTCCAGTGTTGACCTTACCAGAAGGGACAAATGGTTTTGTGGTTTACTGTGATGCCTCGAGAATTTGGCTAGGGTGTGTGCTTATGCAAAATGGAAATTGTATATGCCTCAAGGCAACTAAAAATCCATGAGAAGAATTACCCTACTCACGACCTTGAATTAGCGGCGGTCGTTTTTGCCTTAAAGATTTGGAGACACTATTTGTATGGAGTTCATGTAGATGTGTTTACCGAACACAAGAATTTGCAATATGTGTTTAATCAAAAAGATCTAAATCTTCGCCAAAGAAGGTGGCTTGAGTTATTGGAATCATCTTTTATGGACACTTCTTACGCCCTGTCTACACTTCTAGTAACTCCTTCAGGAACTTGACATTTTTCAACTTTTCCCAACTCATTACAAGACTGCCTTCTACGGACCGTGCATAGGCCCGTACAGGCTGGTACAAACAACTTTTTCTGCAACTTCTTTTCCAAACTCAACTTACCAATTTTTGAGATGTTACATAGAAATATTGGTAAGTGGTAAATTTACATTTTATTTGTGTCTTTTTTTTATTTTTATCATTGAATAAGATGAATTATGTGTGTTTTACAAGTACTTTAGGTGAGGAGATGTTGTAGGAAGTCAATTGGAAGAGAAAAGAAGTAAAAAAGAAGAGTCACTGCCAAGGGAGAACTGCTAGGTTATTCACGCCGGCACGAAAGGGCCACACCAGTGATTCCACACCTACAAAAGAAGACACATCGCAACAAAGATATTACTTATCCATATGATCCATACCAGTAAACAAGATGTCGCAATTGTGACCCCCACTTAATGAGAATTTTTCACTACAACGAAGATGCTACTGCGATTGTGATTTGCACTGACGACCATTGGGTTACAGTGATGCAGAAGTCTGTCTTTTCACACTTTTAGAAACCCCAGTCATGTTAAAAGGAATCTCAACCATTTGAAAAAATATATTTGATTATAGGCCAATTTTGAGGGATCTAAAAACCTTAATTTGAGAGGAGAGAGTCATCACTCAACTTGATGAGTGAAGATTGTGAGCTAAAATATGTATATCTTTTGGTCTTTCTTCAACTCTTGATTTGACTTGAATATTCATAGTTGTAGTATTTGCTTTTCATATTTTTACATTGTGTTAGATCTAAACTCTATTTGACTTTTGATTCACTTTTTATGTTTTTGCAATTACTTGAATATTATCTTGTTTATGGTATGGATCTTTGAGTATCTAATGACTTCATGCTTTAATTGACTTCCAAGAGAGTGATCTACCCATGGACTTGCCTATTTATCTTGAACTTGCTTGAGAAATAGGATTAAGTATTGGAAATAATAATTAGCATGATTTGAGAATTGACAAAGGACTATAGGTTGAGAAAGTCTAGATTTGATCTAACCCTCATCTTATGGATTTGAGCTAGAGTTACTGAGATAGGATAATTCTAGCATTTCTATATTGATTTTTATTTTGGTGTACTTGCTAAGTTAGGGAGAATTAATTAAGATATACTTGCTTGTAATCGAGAGATATAAGTCGGTACCAAAGAACCAAAGGAAGTGCAGACTATTCCATGATTGTCTAGATGATATTTGGCTATGTGTTATGGATCGTATAAGCATGAGCCCCGATTCCAAATCTAATTGCTATCCTTGATTTTGAAGGTCTTTGATCACTTTATGTTTTTTTTTGTTATTTTAGTTTTAGTGTTTGTCTCTTATCAAAAACCCTCTTAAATACATGTATCAATTGCTCAGATTCAAATTAGTGGCTTGTATTCTTTACCTCTTCGATTGGCCCTACATTAATCCTTGTGGGATTCGGCATCGACCTCATATGTTGGGTATTGTTTTGCATACGACCTCCTAAATTTCTAATTTAGGAGTGTAGTTTAGAATTTATGAAATATAAATGCTTCAACTTACAGAAGGACATCATAAATAATATCCAAAGGCTTTTCACCATGTGATCTTCCAGAAGTAACCACATTGATGTTACTTTGGGGGCTCCCAAGCCCAATTGCCAAAACACTACCAGTGGAATTAGATTAATGCTATCACCCAAATTCAACAGAGATTTAGCAAAGTTTGAGGCTCCAATTGTAAATGGGAAACTGAAGGGTCCTTTTTTTTCTGCACAAGAGAATGAGTGTATATTCCATTAATATGGTGCAAATTCTAAATAGGTTCAAAACTCACAAGCCTCTTCTCATTTACTAAATCCTTCATGAACTTTGCATACACATGCATATACTCCAATTCTTCGATCAATGGGACATTAACAAAATTTTATTTCAACATATACATGAACTAGTAGTACTTCCCTTCTTCATCATTCTTTGCCAATATCCGCGGGAAGGCTAGAAGTGGTCGTTGCATAGGAGTTGGAGCATGAGTGACCTCCTTTCCTTGTTATTTGTAGCATCATATTTATAAGTCACACATTGAGGTTGCTTCTCAATCAACTTCCTTCCAGTGACTTGTTCCTCCGCTTCCCTTGTATTTTCATCATCAACATAGTCAGGCTCATTTCAGTTGATAAACCACTGTTGGGAATGGAGAATCCATAGTCTTATCACCACTTCGAGTAATCACTACCATACAATGCCCATAATTTTCTAGATTACGGATTATGTTGCCGGGAAGTGTCCCCTTTTGGCGTTGGCTTAAGGTCGTAGACATATGACTTAGTTGCTGCTCAATCTACTTAACAACTATAGAACGAGACTAAACCATTTAATTCATACATGATATGTCTCCACACATCTCCTTAAGATTGTCATTATTTCTTTTGTCACGACCCAAAGAACCCCTAGACGTGACATGGTGAATAGGATCTCGAGAGACTAAGATGAAAAATAAAAGAGAATAAAGCATGAAAGTGGGATATAAGTCTCAACATCAACATCATAAGCAATACTGAAATTAGAGTACTACAACCTCTTAGGCGGAAACATACTAAGTCTGAAGACAAGCCTCTATATCAAAGGTGTGACTAGAATAAGCCCTAGCTCATGAAATAAGTTTTGAAAAATGATATGACTAAAATAGACAAGAAAATCATAATATGTGATCATGCCCTCAAACTATGAGGACTCACCAAAAGCTAAGAAAAGATGAATCAATCCACTAGTCACGACCAAATGGAGGAACGTCGGACCTTATATTATGAAACAATATCAGCACAAGAGATATGTTCATCAATACTCAAAATGTATTGAATATTAGGAAAGATGGATGAGCATAAACATGATAACATGATAAGGTCAAAACAGATAATGCATGACCAATTAGACATATCAAACGGATTTGATAATAACAAATTACCCTAAAACAAGCTAAAAGAGTAAGCGGTCGTCAACAATAAAAATATCCAACAAGAAAGTCAGGGTTAAATCCCGCAAGGAATAATTTGTCGGTGATTGAAAAGAGAAAGAATTACAAGCTACTAGTTTGAATCTAAACCTAATAATACATAATTATCAATATAAGACTGTTTTTAGTAAGATTGAGCAAAGATCTAATCAAGCAAGAAATAATTGGGAATTGAGAAATTTGCTAATCAACACTCATTCAATAATCCATTGCAATGTCAACACATGCTAATTCAATCATAGGTAGACTAGGTCATATTCAACAACGCAAATCTTCTTTCAATCTCAATGTGCTATATCATAAAATCTTCTTTTGGTCTCAATAATGTAATTCAACACAACAACCTAATACCTTAATTCAGACCTCTCTTTCAAGCAAGCCTTGCATTCAAAAATGAAAGCCTAAATCTCTCTTTCGAGCAAACTCAAGATTCAAGGATAATATGTGATTATCAATCTAATTCTCCACTTCATGATTTCTCTTTCGAGTAACCCACAATGATCGGAAGCTAAATATGAGCATGCACGCTAAAATCATAAATTCAAACATAAAAATTAGACTAAACTCATTTCATGAATAGAAGCATGAAGCAATAGAATGAGAAATCAAAGACCCAAAGGAATTGTCTATTTATTGCACAAAACCCCAATCTCAATTATCAATTACATCCACAATTCATGAAATATAAAGCAAGGGAAAGAATATAGGATAAGAAATTTTACTATTAAGTACACAATATTTAATTCAAATGATGAATTATGAGGCAACTTACCTTCAAAGTCTCAACCCAACACTACTAAATTTTTCTACTAAGAGTTCTACAATAATATTTTCTTAACTAAGCTACAAAATTCTTAATTCAACTATGCCATTCTCCACAAATGTTTCTCCTCAGCCCTTTGTGAGAATTTGGATCCAAAATCCTTGAAAGTCCAGTTCTGCCAATGTCCACATGTCTGTGCCTCGCTAAAGCGGCTAAGAGTGAGTGAATCTGGATGTCACAAAAGAGAACATTCTATCGCTAAAGTGAACCCCACCATTCGTGGCCCTTCAGAGAAGCGATCCTCGCATGGTCTCTTAAGTGATCAATTGACTTCAAGTTGACCTTCGTGGAAGTGAACTTTTCCTCGAAGGTGCGAGATCAGAGCCGGTTTTCTTCTAGTTTCAACTCTTTTTCCACTCTTTTTTATCAAGTTGCTTCCAAGAAATAAATACCTAAAATTAATACAATTCAATGAATAATTAACCTCTTTCTCTACTTGAGTATCATAAAATCATAAGAAAAGAGCCTCAAAAATATAGAAATTCCCCACTCATCAACACTACCCAAAGTCGGGAGTGGCTCATTCCCCTTCAACACTTTCCAAAGTCCGTTGAACCCTTTCCACATCCGAGTGAAGAACTTGTCTTGAATTTTCTCCCGCTTCTTCATCTTGATATGTGAGAGACTCAACTCACCCTGTGAATTGGCCAAACTGATGTATGCCTTCTCCAAATTGTCAACCTGAGCTTTCTGCTTCCTTTGATCTCTCAAGTAAGAATAAAACTCATGTTGTAGCACATATGATACCGGCTTGGAAGACGACTCACCCGACCCTTGAGGCAGCCTCATCACTATCTCCTTCATAATTTTCAACTCACTAGCCAAAACTTTAAATGTCCCAAAAACTAGAGGTTTAGGAGAATCCTACTCCACGTACACGGACTTACCCAAATCAATCTTCCTTTTCTTGATTTTTACCACAATGCCTTCGATGCACATCACATGAGGAAAGATTTGATTTTTGGGTTTCACCCAAGAATCAGTTGGGTACAGTTCAATTTCATCCCATCTACACGACTACGTGATCAAAGAAGGTGCAACAAGGGAGAGGCTATCTTGGAGCTTGAACTCTTGGAACTCATTTACGATCAAGTGGCCCACATTCAAAGGTACGTCATCAAATACACATGCCACGATCTATACCCGCACCACCAATATGTTTCTAATGTTCCCACTTGGGGAGATTCGGCTGCATATAATGGACATCTATGTTCTTGCCTCAGCCGTCAAATTAGAGCATTGAATTATGGCCTTTGTAATAGCCCATGGGACATTTTTGCACTGACTCACAATCTTTATCCATAAAGGCCTCAATGTAGTGATCTTGCAACCCATAGATGACGTTTATATCTTTCGGCCCACAATCAACAACTTTGCCCCCAATAGTTATCAACCTTGTTGACATACTGGTGTCCACGAGGTTGGCATAGAATTCCCTCACCCCATTGCTCATTTGTCTTGCATGGTTCAGGAGCAAAGCAGATCCATCCAGAGTTTTCCAACCTTTGGTAGAAGTTTGGAAGCATCTTGGCCACCTTATCAAGTGTTATACCTCTCTCGAGGATCAATTTCTACTTGATCATATCAGCGTAGTATTTCTCCTGAGCTCTGAGACACACAAATCAATGTTGTTCATAGTCGACCACAACTTCCTCTTCAACACCAAGTTGTTGTGCCATTCTTGACCTTTAACAATTTGAAAATCACAATAGCATGAAAGTGTAAGAAACATGTGTTAAATAATGCTATTTAATTGGTAGAAGTCAAAGAAAAGGGTTAGAAACCAATCTGGGACCAAAAAATCAAATGTTGAAAAATTGAACACTAACATAAAATAGTTGCAGATCTCGTAAAAGCGAGGCCATGTTCGCATAAGGGAAAATCGCAAAAGTGACTAGGATGCCACTTATGCGGAAATTGCAAAAGCGAAGAAGGGTCTCTAGCGAAGTTCACTTTTACGACACTGAGGTCATTTTCGCGACCAATCGCCTCCTCAACATGAACAACCAATCTTTTACACATTTTTTGCAAAAAAAATCAATTTCCAATGGTCTAATTTTAATAATAATCAAACAAGCAATTCGAAAACTCAATCGATTCCAAATAAAACTTCCAAAACTAATTTTGAGTTCTCAAGGGAATTTTATCAAACACATGATGGACAACCTATTTATTCACAATTTAATCAAGAAATGGGTACTTAAGACTTCTCCAAATACAATAAATCAACCCCCACACATGCAATCAAAAAATATTAAAAATGATTCGGCCAACACATAAAAGAATTTAACCCCCCAAGTTAAGAAGTTTTCACCCACGTAATACCCCCAACTTTCAACAAAGCAAACAAAAATTCGAGAACAAATTTACTATTTTAAGAGAGTAAGAGTGAAAGAGACATACCAACTTGTGATTTCACAATGAAGACCAAAAGTTTTAGAGTAGATTTGAGATAGATTAGGAAGAGAGCAAGAAGTTTGACCTTTTGTTTTTGTTTTCTAATCATTTGTCTCTTGCATTCTGACTTTTGAGAACGTTAGGTTCACTTAAGCGACGTTCTGGTCGCTTTTGCGATCTTTCATTAAAGAGCGGGGTTCTCATTTGCAAGTTCCCCTCCGCTTAAGTGATGTTCACTTTAGCGAGAGGGTGCTGTTTTTGCGGACTTCGCTTAAGCGAACCTCTGCTCGCTTTTGCGACTTTAAAGGCCATTTTCAGTAGGTTGCTCACTGTCGAATTTGATGGGTTCACAGCCCATTGGGCGATCCACCCTGTCTTATAGGGCAAGCGTGGGTGCCAAAAATGTTCCTCAAGTCAAATTTTGAAGGGGTTGCCCCCCCCCCCCAAAACTTCATTTCCTTCAAGATCCTTTCCTCCAAAGAATATACAAATTAACTCCAAACAGTCTAAAATAATGAGGATTAGTAAATAACAAAAATCTAATATATCTTAAAAATCAAAAAATCAAAATTAAACTACAAATCAAACTTAGTTGGATACCGATGGGTTGCCTCCCATCAAGTGCACAATTTCACGTCACGGTACGACGCTGGGTACATTAGCCTTTGTGTTTCCACTTTAAGGCAATGATACTTCTCCCCAACATTAGATCAATTTCTCTTTGAAGAGCATGGGGAGTACATGATAGCATCAAGAGTTTTGCTCGATCTCTCTACTTCGAAGACTTGAATTTCTTACCCAACTTCACATCATGTCTTCATTGAAGAGCATTGGGTAAGAGTAAGAGGATCACTAGGCCATTTGAGCATTGAATTTTATTATTCTTGGCCTTCAAGTGACTGACACTCTCACTTTCAATTGAACTACAATTGTCATATATGATATTTTTGGCTTTTTCTTGCAACTCTAGTATCATTTTTTTTTTTATTTTGTCATATTGAAGTTTTATTGGCTTGGATTGGTTGCAAATACCAAAGATTTCATCAATATTAATCATAACCCCTTGTTCTTGAGATTCCAACCCCACTTCACTCTTGCTGGCCACTTGAGAAGGAGTTGAACATACCCCTATTCTTCTTCTCACAAATACCTCTAAAGTTACAATTTTTTACCTAAGATGGATCATCTCAAAACATCAAGTTTGGTGCAAATTTTGAAGATCATCGCTCAATTGGGACATTAGATGTAGAAGCTTTTTACCATATTCAAGCCTTAGGACAAAGCTCATGAGTCAAGATTTATTCATCAAACCAATTTCTTACCAACAAGGCCATGGGTCATCAACATAGGAGTTACAACCCCTAAGCATTTTATTGTTATCACAATAAGCCATAGAAGCAAAATAAAAAGAAAGCAAAGACAACTATTCAGAATTTAGATAGAAATAAGTAAACTTTAAATCCAAAATCAATTCAATAAGCCTAATTATTTCCCAGCAGCTGCGCCATTTTTTATAACGCTCAAATTACCCTCAAAATAATTTTAAAAAGTAAGTGGTCGTCAGCAATAAAAATATCCAACAAGAGAGTTCGGGTCGAATCCCACAAGGAACAATTTGTTGACAATTGAAAAGAGAAAGAATTATAAGCTACTAGTTTTAATCTAAACTTAATAATACATAATTATCAATATAAGATTGTTTTGAATAACACAATTAAGATTGGGTAAAGATCTAATCAAGTAAGGTATAATTGAGAATGGAGAAATTTAAAAATAAATACTCATTCACTGATCCATTGCAATCTCAACATACACTAATTCAATCATAGGTAGGCTAGGTCATCTTCTACAACACAAATCATTTTTCGATCTCATTGTACTATATCATGAAATATCCTTTCGATCTCATTCATGTAATTCAAAATAACAAGTGAATACCTTAATTTAAACTTCTCCTTTGAGTAAGCCTTGCATTCAACAATGAAAACTTAAACCTGTCTTTCGAGCAAACTCAAAATTCAAGGCTAATATATAATTATTAATCTAATTCTCCACTTCACAAATTCTCTTTCGGGTAACCCACAAAGATCAGATGCTAAATCTGAACATGCACTCTCAAATAATAAATTCAAATATGAAAATTAGTTTCATGAATAGAAGCATGAAATTAAATGCAAAAGAAATAGAATGAGAAATGAAAGACCCAAAGGGATTGTCTATTTCTAGCACAAAACACCATTCTCTATTAGCAATTACACCGACAATTCATGCAATATAAAGCATGGGAAAGAATATAGGATAAGTAATTTTACTATTAAGAACACAATCTTCAATGCAGAGGATGAATTTTGAGGCAACTTGCCTTCGAAGTCTCAACCCAACACAACTATTTTTTTCTACTAAGAGCTCTAAAATAATATTTTCTAAACTAAGCTACCAAATTCTTAATTCGATTATGCCATCCTCTAATAATGTTTCTCCTCATCCCTTTGTGAGGATTTGGATCCAAAATTTGTGAAAGTCTAATTCTGCACTTTTCCAGACGTCCGGGCCACGCTAAAGCGCCTGGAAGTTAGCAAAAGCGGATGTCGCAAGAGCGAACATCCAATCGCTAAAGTGAACCCCACCTTTCGTTGACCCTTCGTAGAAGCAATCCACACGTGTTGCTTAAGCGATATGTTGACTTCAAGTTAACCTTCGCGGAAGCAAACTTTTTCTCACATGTGCAAGATCAGAGACAGTTTCTTCCAAGCAACAAATACCTGAAATCAACAAAAGTCAATGAATATTTAGCCTCTTTCTCTACTTGAGTGCGACAAAATCATAAGAAAAAAAGGCTCAAATGAGTGAAAATCTCCACTCATTATAAGCTTTAGTTCGTAAATCATGAAATGGTCAATGCAATATAGAAGTCACGACATATGTATAAAACATAAGCTAAAAAAGAATATCATATATTTTGTGGGGTGTTTGCGGTTAACCGACATAGATCATGTGAGCTATAACATGGAATCAAGTGTCTTTCTCCCACACCAAAAAATATTGTTCTACTTGCCAAGGTAAGGACCATTTTCTCAAGCTTAGGTTAATCTAATAGCTAATTGTCCAATTGGTACATCCTACGCGGGCATGTAGTTCAAGGACATTGGAAATCACCCAAATACACTCGATGCTAAGTAAACTCCCAACAGAAATCATCAAACATAATATCATATTCATATCCTATCATTTGAAAAGGTTAGAATCTAGTAATACCAATTCAATCACAAGCATAAGAATAGCTCATTTAAAATACCACGATTTCATAACATAATCGATGTATAGAAGACACTTTAATCTAAAGCATCTAAATCATGATAATCCTTTCTTAGTAAAATCGCACTTTAATCAGAAGTGGCTAAGTCGTGGAAATCTTTCATAGTAATAATACTTCAATCGGAAGCAACCTAATTTAATAAAACATGAGATACTTTATTCGAAAGTCCTCTAGAATCATAGTCACTACAACTCCTCATTCATGTATAATTTTAAAACTTCAATTAATGATCATAAAATAGACATATAGCATGAGTTCATATGAAAAACCATGAAAAACATTTGAATCCAATCATCCATTAACAATCGAATCCATGAAGAATCATACAAAACCCTAGAATTTTGGGTAAGATCTTAAAGTAAAATTTGAGAATTTATTGGGACTCAATGGATGGAAAGGGATCCATTGATGAACTTTGTACATACCTTGACTAATCTAAGAATTAGAATTGGGGAACATAACTTGGAGCTTGAAGAACCCTAGAACATTCCTTGAGAACCTTGGAGAGAATTTGAAGAGAAAACCTTGAGAGCTTTTGGGAGATTTTGAGTGAATGAGAGGGAATGGGAGAATTTAAAGGCAAAATGAGATATATGAGTTAAATATAGGCTAGAGACGACATAGTTAGGTGTTAAAGAGGTACGAAAAGACCCAAATAACCCTGAACTTAAATACTACCGGAAGCACCTACCACCCCAAGTACGGTCCGTACAAAACCCTACAGACAGTCCTGGTCAACCATAGAACACATTACTAGAGACCCAATTTATGATCACAAACCACGAGCACCCTTTTATAGTACGTACATCAACCTATGACCTGTAGGTCCACCCGTACAACCCAAGTCCATATTTTGATTTGAGTCCAAACATTTTTTCATGAGCCATGGTATAATATCCGTACGACCTTCTACGGATCATATACCTGACCATATAACATGGTGTCCCAAAAATCACATCCGTACGACCTTCTACGGATCATATACCTGACCATATAACATGGTGTACCAAAAATCACAATGTATGGAATCATTCTACGATCCTCTCCTACAGCTCGTACCAAGGTCTACAGACCATTCTATTGGTTCGTAGGGACCTCATATGTAACACCTCCGATTCGAGAAAGGCTAGAAAAGGGTCAAGCGGGTAAGTCACAAGCCCAAAAGTGGACCATGGAACCCTCCACGGAGCCCTAGATGGGACGTGAAGGGGACCACATTCCGTTAATGGGCTCCTGGTAGGTTTCCAGAACCTGCCCCAGGCAAGCTCCACCTTGACGAACGCCCAAACGGCCCGTGGTGATGATGACGGGTCATCAAAGGGGTCGTCAAGTGGCCTAGATCAAAAGGGTATCTCCTCTAGTCACTGGTCAAGGACCACGGGCGTCTAAATGGCATGTGAATCCCCACACGGACCGTGAAGTCGTTCGTGAAGGGGGTTTATCAGACTTAATGTTTAGGGTAAACTTCAAACGATCATATCTTTTAGAAAAAAATGAATTAGGTGGCCCACGACCTATCAAATTAAAGATATTTGAGTCCTCTTTCAAACGTCACTGGGTTTGCCTAATTCCAAGCTAGGAGTAAAAATGTATGCCCAAAATAGTGATGCCCTATTGGGAAAAGTTTCTTCACGACCCGCTAGACGGGCCGTGGTGGTCTAAATGGGCCGTCTAGGCCTTCCAATGAGAAATTTAGCAGTTTTAAGTCAGGGGTTATTGGGTATTTTCCCAATTATTTTAACTCAATACTACATAGTTTTGCTTTCTACCCAAAGCCCTATATAATGATTTTAAACCTCCAAACTCAATTCATTCTCGTAAATTTTCAAAAGTTGATCAAGCTCCTGCTCTCAAATATTTCTCTCTCTAAGGGAGAAGAAGAAGTCAAGTTAGGGTTTCAAGATTAAGTCTCCAATTCACCAAATTGCTTAAGGGATTTGAGCTCCAAGGTATGATAGTTTTCACCTATGGAGTTCTTTCCTCCATATGGTTCCTAAATTCTCCAATTTACAAGTTAGATATCTCCAATTTAAGTTATGGTTTTCTTCCATGTCATGGATTCCTTTCAATGTTAATCCAATTGATTGTTTTGTGACTTTTTATGCATGAATTGAAGTAATTGCATATTTTTAAGTTAATTTCCCATGAACCCATGCATAACCCATGCTTTTGATTAAAACCCATGAAAGATGAATTTATGAAGATATGCATGTCCTTTTGATGAGATTGATGTAATTGAAGTTGAGGATAAATTGACTTTGAAAATATGATGAAGCTTATGAATTATTGAAAAGAATGCATGTTTATGAAAGTATGTTTATCACTCAAGCAAGCTTATAGATGAAGATATCTATATGTTCTATAAAGCATGGTCACATGACATGAACGACATCTAGACTTGCCCTAAATACTTTTCGGGCTATTTTCCTAAATTAGGTCTTGATTAGTATGGTATCTGGATATACCATCAATGATTATAGATTACGATTTCAAAACTATTTCAATTGGTAGTAGGATATTTCTAGCATGAAGTGAATGACTATGGGCCTTAAAAGCTTTTATGAAAAGAACATGGATGGTGAAAGGTTTTCTCATGCATGGTCTAAGGAGTTATCCTATGATAAGACAAGCGGCGAATACCCATGTATCTTAATGATATGATGAGTTAAGATTAATAACTATTCTGTGGAATTGATGCTTAGCACCGAGAGAATATTGAGATGAAAGCTCTTCCGTAGCTAGAGACTGGGTTTCTAGTAGCAATATCCTTATCCCATACCTATGTGCCCCCATAGGATGATGGTATTAGATAGACTTTAGCTAGTGCATCCACGTAAGCTAGAAGTTCATGGTCTTACCTTGGCAAGTAGAACACCCCTTTTCGGTGTGGGGTAGACACTAAATTCCATATTATAGCTCACATGGTCTCTATGTCGGTTAAAGTTAAATATCCCACAATACTAATGAAGTAAGGTTACTTCAAGAATTATTTCACATGTGTTCAAAGATGATTTTACTTACATTGACCATGATTACGATTTGTGTTTTTTAACCTTCTTATCTTATGTTTTGGCTTGGTCTTTGCATATCACGAAAAGTCCTTTTAGCATGATTTCATAACTTTTATGCATTGCTATCATACTTGGTATATTTTTATACTAATGCATACTTTTGCACATTGTTTCACTAATGTAGGGTCTGACGCTCCTATTCCACATCTTCATGGCTAAGGATCACTTAGTAAATATTAAAGATTGGTGAGTCCTCATGTTCTGAGGATCGAAACTTTATTGCTTATTATCTTTATATTTTGAGAGATTGTATGATATGTACGGGTTACGTTACGATCACTCTTGATGTAATAGATGGCTTTTGAGACTATGTAGACTTCCGCTTCATTTTGACAAACTTTTTTATGATATACCTGTAGCTTAAACTCATTAGATTCTATTATATTGTTTATGTATGCTAAGTGGATTGTGTAGGGCCTCTCGGGGTCCTATACGTCATGTCACGTCTAGGGTCTACTTTGGGTCGTGACAAACTTGGTATTCAGAGCACAAGGTTTAGAAAGGTCCTAGGATGTCTCATAAGCCACGTCGAGTAGAGTCTTGTTCATGAGTGTGAAGCGCGCCACATTTCTGAATAAGATGTTATAAGATAACTAGGAAACTCCACTTCTTTCATCAATCTTAAGTCGTGTGATAGAGTGTAACTCTAGATGTCCTTCTCTCCTAACCCCTATTTATGTTTTTCAGAATATGCCTCCACGAAGGAATCCCTTGAGAAGAAATGTCCTCAATAATGTGAGATAAGGGGTTCCCCAAGTGCTAGTCGACCCTTTGGCCGAGCAAGTGACTAATGATGAGTTTCGAGCCGTATTTAATGTATTGGCCCAAGCTATAATGGCTCAAGAATATCGGGAGGTTGTGGCTCCCATGAACCCAAATATGGGCACGGCGGCAGCTAGAGTGAGAGACTTTACTAGGATGAATCCTCCAGAATTTCATAGTTCTAAAGTTGAGAAGATCCTCAAAAGTTCATTGATATGGTGTGTAAGGTGTTGATGATCATGGGAGTGAAACCAGTGGAAAAACAAAATTAGTCGCTTATCAACTTAAGGGTGTTGCTCAAGTTTGGTTCAACCAATGGAAGGAAGAGAGGGCAGTAGATGAGGGTCCTCTTGATTGGGAGAAATTTAAGGTTGTTTTTCTTGATAGGTTCTTTCCCATTGATATGAGGGAGGCAAAGGTACTTGAGTTTATTAACCTCGTCAAGGGGATATGAGTGTGAAGGAGTATGCTTTGAAATTCATGCAATTGTCTAAATATGCTCCAACTATGGTTGCTGATCCAAGAGCAAGATTGAGTAAATTTATATCGGGTGCTTCCGACTTAGTGGTCAAAGAATGCCTAACCGACATGCTTGTTAAGGAGATAGGTGTCTCTCGATTGATGGTTCATGCACAACAAATAGAAGATGAGAAGATTAAGGAGAAAACTAGGGATTCAAAAAGGGTAAGAAAGGATAATGGTGATTTCTCACATTCAAGGTCCGATGAAGGTAAGTGTTCTCAAGGTAAGGGTACTAGTGAGAAAATGTGGCCCGAGTGTCGGGAGTGTGAAAGAAGACATAAGGGTGAGTGTCTAGCTGGTTCAAATACATGTTTTGGTTGTGGAAAGATGGATCATAAGATAAGGGATTGTCCTTTGTTTTCCAAAAATGATGGAGATAATTGTCAATGGGCTCAATCCTTCCCTTCCTCAGGTCTTAGTGGTGGTCAGAAACAAGATAGGTTTTATGCTCTTCAAACTCGACAAGATCATGAGGGTTTTCCAGATTCGATAATTGGTAAGTTATGATCTTTTAGCTGTGGGTATGCATTGCTTGATATTGAGTGTTTCATTGGATATGGTAAGACTCCATGTATGGTGATTGTGTTTGGAGTAGTCCTTGAAATCTTTGTGGAAACTTCTCAAGTGTCTACTTGTATCAATGGTTTTGTGGTTGTTAAGACTTTGGTGTTATGCTTGGGTTGAGGGAGACGGATTTGAAAAGACTAGTGAGGTTTTCTCCCAAGGGGGAGATAGTGTGCTTCATGGTTGGTACGAGAGTAGAACCATGTTGATTTTGGAAGAGTTCCTTGTTATGGTTTGGTGTGTGAAAAATTTGAAGGCGATGAGATGTCTTAGTATCCCTATCTTTTTCCTTTCATCTTCGAGTCTAACATGAGGCCTTAGCCCTCATGGTTCACTCTTTAGGACTCGTGTGTCTTAGTCATCCTCATGTTTCCTCATGCATGCATGCTCATGAAAAATTTGATTTTCAAAAATATGATTTAGTTTATTTGATTGCTTCATGTTTATGTGCATTTCAGTATGAGTTACATATAGACCTTATAGAAAAGATGTTTTGAACATGTTCTTGCTTGGAGTTGAGGTTCCTCCTTGGTTATGTGCATTTTGATGAAGTTGCATTAATGATTGGGTTATTAGTTTCTCTCCTACTCTTTTTGTGCTAGTTTGAGTTCCATTCGAGGATGAATGTTCCCAAGGGGGAGATATTGTAACACATCGGATTCGAGAAAGGCTATAAAGGGGTCAAGCGGGAAAGTCACAAGCCCAAAAGTGGACCATGGAACCCTCCACGGAGCCCTAGAGGGGCCGTGAAGGGGACCGCAGTTCGTTAATGGGCTCACGGTAGGTTTCCAGAACCTGCCCCAAGAAGGCTCCACCTTGACGGACGCCCAGACAGCCCGTGGTGATGATGACGGATCGTCAAAAGGGTCGTCAAGTGGCCTAGATCAAAAGGGTCTCTCCCCTATTCACTGTTCAAGGACCACGAGTGTCTAAACGGCCCGTGAAGTCATCCGTGAAGGGGGTTTATCAAACTTAGAGTTTAGGGTCAACTTCAAACGATCATATCTTTTAGCTCAAAATAAATTAGGTTGTTTATGACCTATCAAATTAAAGATCTCTGAGTCCTTTTTCCAGAGCCATCGACTTTTCCTAATTCCAAGCTCGAAGTAAAAAGTTATGCTCGAATTAGTGAAGTCCTGTCGGGCAGATTTTCTTCACGACCCGTTAGACGGGCCGTGGTGGTCTAGACGGGCTGTCTAGGCCTTCCAGTGAGCAAATTTGGTAGTTTTAAGTCGTGGGTTATTGGTTCTTTTCCCAATTGTTTTAACTCAATACTTCGTCGTTTTTCCTTCTACCCAAAGCCTTATATAATGATTTTAAACCCCCAAATCACCCAAACTCAATTAATTCTCTTAAATTTCCAAAAGTTGATCAAGCTCCTCCTCTCAAATATTTCTCTCTCTAAGGAAGAAGAAGTCAAGTTAGGATTTCAAGATCAAGCCTCCAATTCACCAAATTGCTTAAGGGCTTTGAACTCAAAGGTATGATAGTGTTCACCTATGGAGCTCTTTCCTCGATAGGGTTCCTAAATTCTCCAATCAAGTTAGAAATCTCCAATTTAAGTTAGGGTTTTGTTTGATGTCATGGGTTCCTTTTAATGTTGATCCAATTGATTATTTTATGACTTTTTATGCACGAATTGAAGTAATTCCATGTTTTTAAGTTGATTTTCCATGAACCCATGCATAACCCATGATTTTGATTAGAAACCATGAAAGATGAATTTATGAAGATATGCATGTCCTTTTGATGAGATTGATGTAAATGAAGTTGAGGATGCATGATGAAACTACTCCCGCAATAAATACCGAAAGCTACACTGATGCCTCTTTTCAAACTACAACAGAAGAGTCAGCTATCCGAGAACCAAAGCTGACTATCCCAGAAGACAAGATTGCATTCCCATGGAATGCAGACATAATGCTAGCTATCCAAATGACTTCATCATGGAAAAACCAAATGATTCGTTGCAGACCTGTGCTTCATTGAAAAAACAAGCCTATGTGGCACTCGTCTCTTAGATTGAACCCAAACGTATAAATAACGCAATGGAAGATGAATCTTGGAAGAAAGCAATGAAGGATGAACTTGATCAATTCAAAAAAAACCAAGTATGGACTCTTACTGAAAGGCCAAAAAACAGTTCAGTAATTGAAACTAAATGGGTCTTTCGAAATAAGCTAAATGAAGATGGAAAGGTCATCCGTAAAAAAAAGCAAGATTAGTAGCTCAAGGATACTCCCAACAGGAAGGTATTGATTACGATGAAAATTTTGCTCTGATAGCCTGGTTAGAATCTATTCAATTCTTCTAGCGTATGCATCTTTTAAGCGCTTCAAACTTTTTCAAATGGATGTGAAAAGTGCCTTCTTAAATGGTTTTATCAAAGAAGAAGTTTTTATTAAACAACCTCCTGGCTTTGAAAATTCTTCCTGCCCTGATTATGTTTACAAACTCTCCAAAGCGCTTTATGGTCTCAAACAACCCCCAAGGCTTGGTATAAGAGATTAAGAAAGTTTTTACTTAATAACAATTTTCAAAGAGGGGAAATTGACACGACTCATTTTATACAAAGATTAGGGTCATTTATTCTCATAGTTCAAATTTATATTGATGATATTATTTTTGGAAGTTCTAACCCCTCTCTGTGTGAGAGTTTTGCTAATCTTATGAAGGGAGAATTCGAAATGAGTCTAATGGGAGTATTCACTTTCTTTCTCGGATTACAAATTAAGCAATCAACAAATGGAACCTTTATCACTCAAACCAAATACACAAAGGAACTCATAATGAAGTTTGGATTAGAAAAAGGAAAAGCTTTCGGAACTCCCATGAGCCCATCCACCAGCCTTGAAACATATGTACCAGGAAAATATGTGGATGAAAAAATGTATCGAGGGATGGTTGGATATCTACTTTATCTAACTGCCAGTCGGCCAGACATCATGTATAGTGTGTGCAAATGTGCACGCTTTCAATCTGCTCCAAAAGAATCACATCTCACTGCAGTAAAATGAATCATTCTCTATATAATCGGAACTACATATTTGGGATTATGGTATTCTCACTCCTCTCACTTTGATTTAGTTGGATACTTAGATGTTGATTTTGCAGGTGACAAAAATGATCGAAAAAGCACCAATTGAACTTGCCAAATTCTTGGTCAATCCCTGATCTATTGGCACAATAAGAAGCAAACTTCGGCCGACTTATGTACTACAGAATTTGAATATCTAGACGTTGGAAGTTGTGGTACTAGATTAGTATGGATGATGGATCATTTACTTGACTATGATCTTTCGTATGAAGTTGTTCCATTTTTTTGCGATAATACCAATTATATTAGTTTATCTAAATATATTGTGCATCACTCTAGGGCTAAGAATTTTGATATCAAGCATCATTTTATTCGAGATCATGTGGAAATGGTGATTTTACTTTAGAATTTGTCGATTATGAAAACCAATTAGCTGACATTTTTACAAAACCTCTATTTCAAGAAAGATTTTGTTTCCTCCATAATTGTCTCGGTATTACTTATTTTATCAATCTGATTTATTTGCCTTATTTATGTGGTTTTTTTCCTTTTCGTGTTGTTTTAATTCTAACCTTTTAGACTTCTCTATTAATCATTATTACTCTACTCTATCCTTTCATCTTCTCCATAAACCCTTCTTTTCCGTCTTGTCACTTCTTTCCTTTCAGGTCTCTTCCTCTTCTTTTCAAACCCTTCTCCTTCTTCTCTACTCTATTTATTTGCTTCCTCTCGTATTCTTCTTCTATCAAAACATGCCTAGACCTCGTTGCATGGCTTCTCTAAAGAACTCTGATCTTAACTCTTCGAGTTCCTTCGAGGTGAACATTTTGTCTTCTTCCTATTCCTCTTATATTTCCTTAGTCTCTCCCTCCCCTTCTTCCAAAAGGAGAGCTTCATCTGTCAAAAAGAAGGATCAGAAGAAACCTCGACCAAATGCATCTGGATCTCTTTCTCTAGAAGACATGCAAAGGTTTTGGGGAGTTGAATAGAAGAACAGGTATGATAGCTTCAAGTCTCGACCCATTTTTCTTGTCAGGGTGATAAATCTAAGTTAGTTAAGGATTCTCACTATCCGGTAAGTTCATTTCTCAAAGCTCAGAAATTATCTCTGTTGTTTAGTATTTATGGTCTTGATTTCTTTGAAGAGGTTGTTCGTTTGTTCTACGCAAATCTTCGTGTCTCTAATGAAAATGGTGAGTTAGAAACTCTTATAATGGGTAGTCGTATTATTGTTAATGATCTTTTGATCGAGGATGTTTTTGGTACTAGATTCTCTAGTGTGATTTCGTACATGAATGGCATATGGCCTGATGATTTTGAGATATCTCTAGAAGGTGCTAAGATAGTCGTGGATGAACCCGGTGCTGACTTATCTTATTTAGGACCCTTATCTCTGTGCTTCGAGCATCGCATTCTTGTGCACATCATTGCCACTACTCTTATTCCCAGGAAAGGCTTTCTGAGTAGCATCTCTACTCGAGATTTGTTTGTACTATACAACTTGCTAAAGAAATACCGCATTGACTGGGCGGTTTGGTTCAAAGAGTATATCCTGGAAAGTTCTAAGGACTCTAATGCATATGCAAGTCTACCATATGGACTGCTCATCTCTCGAATTCTGGTGGATCGACTGGTAGACCTCTCCATGTTCAACCCTGTTGAGATTAATGCTACTTATGATTCTCTTACTTTCTCAAGTATGGGGGATGTATATGTTAGTAACAAATGGGTCAAAAAAGACTCTGTAAAAGCCAGGGTTGAAGTGTCAAACCAACTAAGATCTCTGCAGAGTCAGTTGCTCTCCAGCTACAGGACACTGATGAACTCAAAACTCGCATTCTTGCTATGGAACATGGACCGGAGACACTTTAAGGTGTTGTTGAAAAGGTCTTTCGCCTTCAGAAGGACACCAATACAGATGTGGGTAAGGTGTGTATTGCAATGACTGGTATAAAGCAAGAAGGTATATCTACTGTCAACAAGTTAATCAAGCAAGTTGACTCTCTCAAGAGTGGAGTCAAATCCTCTAACACTGATCTTGCCATCTCTGTCCAGACATCCTTCTCCAGTATTTCTAAAAATGTGGAACGGTCCTACAATTTCTTCTATGGGAAGGTTATCAACACCCTCAAATACTTTGTGGGTGATCACTAGATCCTTTTCTTTTTTTACTATCTTCTTGCTACTCTAGAACAATCTTTCTATAGGGGTTTGTCCCTATCTTTATTTTTTAATGCAAGAAGGAAAGAAATGATTTGTAATCACTCAAGTAACGCAAGGAAGGAAAGTCATAATTCAAGGGATATAGAATCAATTCAAGACAACCACAATCCTAGCGTCTGACTAGGATAAATTATATCTGGAGATAGACGAAATCCGCAGTCAAACAGATTGGCCAAGTATCAAGATTACAAGAAGATCTTCAAAGGAAGAAAAATCAGTTTGCTCATGCACATATCTTATATGGAGATGAATCAGCAATTCAACCGAAATCAAGGATTCAATCAAGATCCTTGGTTTAAAACACCCTTGGGTTTTCCTTAAAAGAGCAGTCTCAAAACTATATAAACCTCTCATAGCCTCAGTTGTGAAGCACGCACTTCACTTGAACTTGTACTATTTTTATCTATTGTCTTTCATAAAAGCTTTATATTCTCGTGAGCATACAATTGAAAAAGGAAATAGAAAGAAAGATCTGAGTGTAGGTTATACAAGTAGAGGTTGTGTCAAGGTAGAAGATTTGATTTGTATATCAGACAGGTTTCTTAGTCCAAATACTTTGTACTGCCCAAGTTCTCATCAAGCTCCTAAGAAACCCTTGAAACCCAAGGGGACTGGAAGTAGGCAGTACACTGGTGTTCCGAACCGGTATAAAACTCTCTGAGTCATTTACATTTCGCTTTTACTCTTACCTTTTACTGTTATATTAGTCTGCAGGTGAGTCGACTATCCAATACAGGAAGCCAACTAAAGGA
>JAJONR010003322.1:0-75883 GCA_029582245.1 Solanum etuberosum | reverse complement strand
TCCTTCGATCCATGGAGTCCCTATGATTCCCTAATTGAGAAGATGAAATTCCCTAATTTGAGTTAGGGTTTCTTCCAATGTTGTGGGTATTAATGAATGTTGCTCCAATTGAGTGGGTTATGATTGTTTATGATTGAATTGATAGAATTCCATGTTTTTAGGATGAATTTACATGTACCCATGCCTAACCCATGATTCTAAGGTGAAATTTATGTAAATGGGTTTTATTCCATGAAAAGGGAAATTGAGGTTTAGATGTATTCATATACGATTGATATGGTACATTATAGATTTCTTGAGATTGAAGCATATAGATATGAATTGCTTGAGAGTGAAGCATATATGAGTACTTTTGATTAGAGTTGTCTTGAGATTTAGGCATATATGATGATTATGAGATGTATTGCTTTGAGAGTGAAGCATGTATGATGAATTATGACTATTAGGGCTTTGAGAGTAAAGCTTATATGATAATGATTGATTATTAGATATAATTGTTGTGGAAGGGATTTACCCACATGATCTACCTTATGAATGTATGAATGCATGAATGTGAAAGGTTTCCTCACATAGAATGATTCTAGGTTGAAAGGCTAGGTCACCTAAAATGAATCAAAGGATTTCTGAACCATGATAATAAGACATAGCTTGGATTAGCATAATGAGGTGCTTCTTCATGGATAGCTTGGATTAGCATAATTAGGTGCTTCTTGATGGATAGCTTGGATTAGCATATTGAGATGCTTTTCATGGTATCTTGAAGTGGTAATATGAGATCCCTTCATGGTAGCTTGAACATGTAATAGGATATCCCTTCATGGATACCTTGACTTGGTAAGATAAGACCATTTCATAGTAGCTTGGGTTAGTAAAACTCGTGGTAGCTTGGGTTAGTAGAACTCATGGTAGCTTGGGTTAGTAGAACTCATGTATAGCTTGGATTGAGAAATAGTACCCTTCTATGGATAGCTTGACTTAGTAAGACAAGACCATTTCATGGTAGCTTGATTTGGTAAGGCCATACCATTTCATGGTAGCTTGGATTGAGAAATAGTACCATTCCATGATAGCTTCGTCTAGCATGATGAGGTGCTTTTCCATGGTAGTTTGGATATGTAAGTGATACCTTCCATGGTAGCTTGAGTTGGTAATATGAGACCTCCTCATGGATAGCTTGGATTAGTAAGTAGTACTCTTCCATGGATAATGACTTAGCTTGGGTTGGTAAGATGATATGCCTTCCATGGATAATATGAACAACTAAGAATGGACTACTTTCCATCAAACTTAGCATGACTATGATAAAGCAAGGTTACTTCAAGGAAGTATCGTAAGTATGTTTTAAGATGAGATTTACTTGTTATGATGTTAGCTCGGATTGTTGCTTGTGTTGCCTTCCATGAGATGTAAGACTAGAGGTGGATGACCCAAGCCTTGACTAAGGCTAAGTTGAGGTTACTTCATGAAGTATTCCTCCTTTATTATGATGATTTTTTATGTGCATTGATTATGCTTATTGACTTATGTTGTCTAATGCTTATATTGATATTTATGCAAGCTGTCATATTTAGTACATGTTTGTACTAATGCATACTCTTGCCTGTATTTCTTATCCAAATATAGGGTCCGGCGATATCGACTCTCATCCCCGTGGCAAGGATCATAGTAGAGCAAGATTTGAAGATTGGTGAGTTCTCATAGCATTCGAGGATTTGACCACCATTACTCTTATGTTCTTTCATTTTATGTCTTTAACTATTGTATGGGATATGTCCCAAAGATGTTCATGTTTTATATGGTTTGAGATATAGTGTAATAGACTTCCGCTTCGTTTATATAAGACTTTGATATTGTTGAAATATTTTACAAATCTCGTATTTTCTATTATCTTATGTTATGAAAGCTAAGTGGCTTATATGAGGCCTCTCGGAGTTTTGTATGTCATGTTACGTCTAGGGTGTACCCCTGGGTTGTGACAATATAAGTGTTTTAACCCCCAAATTTCTCTAATTGAAATCGTTCTCTCAAATTCCTAAAAGAAAATAAGTCTTCCTCTCAAATATTTATCTCTCTAGAAGTTGAAGAAGAAAGCTAGGATTTGTAAGTCATGTCTCCAATTCCACCGTTGAAGTCAAGATTTTGGCATTGAGGTATAATAGTTTTCATCCATGGAGCCCTTCTCTCCATCGAGTTCCTAAATTCTCCAATTTACAAAGTTAGAAACCCTAAATTAAGTTAGGATTTTTCCCCCATGTCATGGGTTCTTTTAAATGTTGATTTATTTGATTGGTTTAGGAACTTTTATGCATGAATTGAGAATCCCCATGAACCCATGCTTAACCCATGTTTTGATTGAAAGTGAGTTTTGAACTATGAAAGGTGAATTGCATTGACCATGTTTTATGACTTATGTCTTGTAGTTCTTTTACATTCATAATTTAGCTTGGTCATTACACTTTATGAAAACGCCTCTTTTCTCATGTTTTCAAATGTTTTATGCATGGCTACATACTTGGTACATATTTTGTACTAACGTACACTCTTGCCTAAATTTCCCCAAATGTAGGGACCGACCTTACAGATTCGAACTTCTGTGGCTAGGGACCTTATATAGAAAATTGAAGTGGGTGAGTCCTCATATTTCGAAGACCAAGCTTAATTTACTTTTTGTCTTTATTTTCAGTTTTGGAACTTGATGTACGAGCTACGCCCCGATAAACTCTTATGTACTAGATGGCTTTGAGACAATGTTTAGATTTCCGCTTTTCTCTATAAAACTCTTATATGTTGAAACTGTCTTTTAATATCTTTATTATATTTCTTGTATGATGAATGCTAAGTGGATTGTATGGGGCCTCTCGGGGTCTTATACGCCATGTTACGCTTAGGGACTACCTTGTGTCATGACAAAGGTTTTCTCATATTAAGGGATCATGGTTTGGTGAAAGGTTTTCTCACACATGGATAATTCAAGATTTAAGGAGCTATTCTATGATGTTTTTATCTTGGATTAATAACTTAATTTTGTTTTTCCATGGATGATGATATGTATATGTGAATAATTATTCATTGAAATTTTACTTAGTACCAAGAGGATATTGAGATGAAGGTTCTCCCTTTAGTAGAGGTCGGGTCTCTAGGAAAAATCTCCTTGTCTCTAACAACGTGCCCCCATAGGTTGTCTTAACTGACATAGATAAAAGATCACCTAAGCGAGAATTTAAGGTCCTTTCCTTGGCAAGTAAGGATATCTCATTTCAGTGTGGGAGCAAGACACTGGATTCTACGTTATAGTTCATGTAGTCTACGTCGGTTAACAATAAATATCTCACAAAACGAACAAAGTTACTTTCAAATGATTTATGACAATTTTCTTATGTTTTAAGATGCATTGACCATGTTCAAGTTTTATAATGTTTCCTTAAAGGCTTTTACAATATTTAGCTTGGTCATGCATTTCTTATTTTTGATTGTGTGCCCTTATTATCATGATTCATTTTTTTATGCATATCACTCATAATTAGTACATTTTATGTATTATTGCATAGTTGTATCTACATTGTTTCATAGATAAAGGGTATGACGCTTCCGCTCCCTCTGCTCGTGGTTAGTTGGTGATCACTGAAGTTTGTAGAGTTGGTGAGTCCTCATGTTCGATGACAAAGGCATCTTTACTTTGGTTTTCCTTATGTTTCAACTTTCGAATGTTGTACGTGGTGTAAGGGTTATGTCCCGACCATTTTCTTTTATTTATTAGATAGTTTGTCATCACAATAAGATTTCCCCTTTTAAATGTCAAAACTCTTATATTCATTGATGAGATTCTGTAACACCCCGGATTCGATAAAGGCATAGTAACAGTTTATAGAGGTTGCAAGTGCCATCCAACAGAGGCCAACCATGGCCCGTGGATAGGACCATGAACCGTAGGTGTGGTCCATGGATTGGCCAGCCTTAGTTTGCTCAGAATCACGAACCACGGCCTGTACTAACGGACCGTCGTTGGGTCCACGGTCCTTGGATGAGGTCCGTAGATCATGACCCCCAAAAGTCCAGTTTCTGAAGTGGTCAATGGTTGTACTGGATGGATCGTCGGTCAGTCCACGGCCCGTCGGTCAAGGGTCGTCAATGGTAGGTCGACAATTATTTTTAGGGGTAGTTGGGTCTTTTCCTAATTAGCCTAGCCTAATACTATGTCATTTTACCCTTCACTAAGACCCCTATATAAGTATTTTTAACACCAAATTCCCTAATAGAAATCATTCTCTCAAATTTCAAAAAGAAGAACAAGTCTCCTCTCCAAAATATTTCTCTCTCTAGGAAGCTTGAAGAGGAAGGATTCAACCTAGGGTTTCAAGTCAAGTCTCAATTCCTCCATTGAAGATAATAAAATTGGCTTGGAGGTATGATAGTTTTCATCCATGGACTCCTTCCATTCATGGAGTTCCCAAATTCTCTTATTTTTAAAGTTAGAATTCCCCAATTGAGTTAGGGTTTTCTTCAACTTTCATGGGTTTTCTTGATTATTGATTCAAATGATTGAATTGTGATCTCTTATGCATGAATTGATGAAACACTATGATTTTATGATTATTTCCCCATGAAGCCATGTAAATCCCATGTTTTCCAATTATGATGATGTGATGTGGGTTTTGAATTATGAAAGAGGTGATTATGAGATTATGCGTGTTCTTATGAAATCTATGCAAATGTTTTAAGGATGCTTTGAGAGTAAAGTATCAATGATGATGATGTTGTTGTGTTGTTGAAAGAATTTTCTCATATACACATGAAAGCGTGATTGTGAAAGGGTTTCTCACATAGTAAGGATTCTAAGGTTGAAAGGTTTTCTCACCTAATTGAATCAAAGATAAAGAGCTATCCTAATGACACCTTGCTTGGAATTGTTATTGAATGATACCTTTCAATGGAAGACTTATGACTTAGCTTGGATTGGCAAGATGACATGTCCTTCCATGGATAACAAGAACTAGTAAGAAATGACTATTCTGTTGGATTTATGCTTAGCACAGAGAGGATATTGAGATGGAGGCTTTTCTGCTAGTAGAGGTCGGGTTTCTAGAAGCAATCTCCTTATCCCTTACCTATGTGCCCCTATAGGATGATTGTCTAGATAGACATTATCTAGTGGATCCACTTAAGCTAAAAGTTCATGGTCCTTACCTTGGCATGTAGGACAACCCTTTTTGGTGTGGGAGACACCGAGGGATCATTTTATAGCTCACATGGTCTCTATGTAGATTAAGGCTACTTCCCACAATGATAATGAACTAAGGTTACTTCAAAAAGTATCTCATATGTGTTCAAAGGTTTTAAAGATGTTAGCTTGCATTGACCATGATTTATGACTTATGTTTTCTAACCCTTCTTATATCATGTTTTATCTTGGTTAATTGCATGTCATGAAATGTCCAATTTTAGCATGATTTAAGTGTTTTATGCATGGCTATCATACTTGGTACATTGTTTTGTACTAATGCATACTCTTGCCTACATTTCCCCAAATGTAGGGTCCGACAGTCAAGATCCTCAGTTTTGTGGCTAGTTGTTGATTGCGAGATTTCTGAGCTTTGGTGAGTCCTCATGCTTCGAGGACGGATTCTCATTGTTTTAAGTTTTGTCTTACTTTCAGTTTTGGACATGATGTATGGGCTAGGCCAAATTTCATTCTATTATACTAGATGGCTAATGAGACAAGTGTTTTAGACTTTCGCTTTACATTTATAAAACTATTGGACTTGAATTTATTATCTTTACCTCTTTTGTTCTATTTCTTATGTTATGAATGCTAAGTGGCTTGTATGGGGCCTCTCGGGGTTCTATACGCCATGTTACATCTAGGGAGTACCCTTGGGTCGTGACAAACTTGGTAATCAGAGCACAAGGTTTAGAATGATCCTAGGATATCTCATAAGCCACATCGAGTAGAGTTGATTTCAAGAGTGTACAAGATCTTTAGGAAACTCCACTTCTTTCATAACTCTAAAAGTCATGCGATAGAGTTTAACTCTATAAGGTATCTCTCCTAATCCTTATCTGATGATTTAAAGGGCATGGCTACTCAAAGAGCTTATGCTAGAAGGAATGTGAGAGAGAATGAGGAACAAGAAGCTCCTCCCCAAACTCCTCAAGCTCCGATCGATCCTTTGGCCGAGCAAGTGACTAATGCGGAGTTTAGGGATGCTTTTCAAGTATTGGCTCAAGTCATGACGGCCCAAGCCAATAGGGAGGTTGCGGTTCCCGTGAACCCAAATGTGGGTATGGCGGCATCTAGAATGAAGGACTTCACTAGCATGAATCCTCTGGAGTTTCATGGTTCTAAGGTTGGGGAAGATCCTCAAGAGTTCATTGATGAGGTTTACAAGGTGGTGATGATCATGGGAGTGAACGCCGGTGGAAAAGGCGGAGTTGGCTGCTTATCAACTTAAGGTGTGGCTCAAATATGGTACAACCAATGTAAAGAAGGGAGACCAGAAGATGTGGGTCCTCTTGATTGGGAGAAATTTAAGGTTACTTTCCTTGATAGGTTCTTTCCCCTTGAGATGAGGGAAGCAAAGGTGCTTGAGTTCATCAACCTTCATAAAGGAGGTATGAGTGTGAGGGAATATGCTTTGAAGTTCACACAATTGTCTAAATATGACCCTACAATGGTTGTCGATCCTAGGCCAAGGATGAGTAAGTTCATTTCGTGTGTGTCTGAAATGGTGGTTAAAGAATGTCGTACTGCCATGCTCATTAATGAAATGGACATCTCTCGTCTCATGGTTCATGCTAAACAAATCAAAGAGAAGAAACCTAAGGAAAAGTCTAGGGAGATAAAGAGGGCTAAAATCGGTGATGGTAATTTCTCTCATGCAAGGTCCGATGGACATGGTCGTTCTAGGTTTCGAGAAAGGTTTTACAGTCAAGATTCCTCCAATGCTCCTCCTAAATTCAACAAAGATATGGTGTCTAACCCTAAGCCTCAAGGAGTGAATGGTAGTGGATCTTTATTGCCTATGTTTACTTGTGCTAGGTATGGAAAGAATCACGAGGGTAAGTGCCTAGCCGGCACGGATGGTTGATTCAGTTGTGATAAAAGTGGTCATAAGATGAGGGATTGCCCGATGCTTACAGCTAAAGGAAGAGAGGGCAAGCAAGATCCTCCTAGTGGTTTGGGTTCCAATGCTCCCAAGCAAAACCGATTCTATGCACTTCAGACTCGTGGTGAAAAAGAGGGTTCTCCCGATGTGGTTACCGGTATGTTGAAAGTCTTCCAACTTGATGTTTATGCTTTACTTGATCTTGTTGCTACCATGTCTTTTGTGATGCCATGTGTGGCTATGAGGTTTGATGTTCTTCCGGATGTGTTATTAGATCTTTTTTCTGTCACTACTCCTGTTGGTGATTCTGTTGTGGCTAAGAGGGTCTATAGAAACTGTCTCATTTCTTTGTCCCATAGAGTTACTCTTGTTGACTTGGTAGACCTTTATATGCTAGATTTTGATGTTATCCTTGGTATGGATTGGCTGCACTCATGTTATGCTTCTATCAATTGTAGAACTCGTGTAGTCAAGTTTCAGTTCCCGAGTAAGTCTGTCCTAGAGTGGAAAAGGGGAAATTCTATGCCTAAGGGTCAGTTTGTCTTTTGTCTTAAAGCTAGAAAGAAGATGTCTAAGGGATTAATTTACCATCTAGTTAGGGTGAGGGATGTAGATTCTGAAACCCCTACTATTTGGTTGGTCCCATTGTTAATGAGTTTCTGAAAGTGTTCCCAGATGATTTATCCGGTATTCCTCCCGAAAGGGAAATAGACTTCGGTGTTTACCTTCTTCCAGATACGCAGCCTATTTCTATTCCGCCTTACCATATGGCTCCGGCTGAACTAAAGGAGTTGAAAGAATAATTGAAAGATTTGTTGGATAAGGGTTTCATCCGACCGAGTATCTCTTCATGGGGTGCTCCAGTTTTGTTTGTTAGAAAGTAAGATGGTTCTCTTTGTATGTGTATTGACTATCGTCGGTTGAACAAGGTGATCATTAAGAATAAATATCCTCTTCCAAGGATAGATGACTTGTTTGACCAACTTCAAGGACCAATTTATCTCTCTAAGATTGATCTTTGGTCGGGTTATCACCAATTGAGGGTGAGAGAAGATGATATTCCGAAGATGGCTTTTTAAACTCGGTATGGTCATTATGAGTTTTTGGTAATGTCGTTTGGATTGACTAATGCTCCGGTGGCGTTTATGGATTTGATGAATAGAGTGTTTAGACAATACCTTGACATGTTCGTGATTGAATTCATTGATGATATATTGATCTATTTGAGAAGTAAGAATGAGCATATTAATCATTTGAGGATTGTATTGCAAATTCTTAAGGAACAACAACTCTTTGCAAAGTTTCGTAAATGCGAGTTTTGGATAAGGTCTGTAGCTTTTCTTTGTCATATTGTGTCAAGTAAGGGTATTGAGGTAGATCCTAAGAAGACGGATGCGGTCAAGAGTTGGCCTAGACCTCTATCCCCTTCAGATATTAGAAGTTTCTTGGGTTTAGCCGGTTACTACAAAAGGTTTGTTGAGGGGTTTACTTCGCTTGCCTCTCCTTTGTCGGCTTTGACTCACAAGAAGGCTAAGTTCATATGGTCTGAAGCGTGTGAGAAGAGTTTCAAAGAGTTGAAGGATAGACTTACTTCCGCTCTGGTGTTGACTTTAGCTGAAGGGGCTGATGGTTTTGTTGTTTATTGTGATGCCTCGAGAATTGGGCTAGGATGTGTGCTTATGCAAAATGGAAAAGTCATTGCCTATGCCTCAAGGCAACTTAAGATTCATGAGAAGAATTATCCTACCCATGAACTTGAACAAGCGGCGGTTGTTTTTGCCTGAATGATTTGGAGGCATTATATGTAGATGTGTTTACCGACCACAAGAGTTTGCAATATGTGTTTAATCAAAAGGATCTAAATCTTCGCCAAAGAAGGTGGCTAGAGTTATTGAAGGATTATCATATGAGTGTTCTCTATCACCCCGGTAAAGCAAATGTGGTAGCGGATGCTCTTAGTCGGCTATCCATGGTAGTGTTGCTCATATTGAGGAAGGTAAGAAGGAGTTGGTTCGAGATGTTCATAGATTGGCCCGATTGGGTGTTCAGTTAGTGGACTCTACCAAGGGTGGTGTTATGGTTTACAATGGTTCAGAATCATCTTTTGTGGCGAATGTGAAAGCCAAGCAAGGTCTTGATCCAATTTTGGTTGACTTAAAGGAAGCGGTGCTTAAGAAATCCGTTGAGGCTTTCTCCAAAGGGGTAGATGGAGTACTTAGATATCAAGGTCGTTTGTGTGTTCCTAATGTTGATGACTTGAGGGAACAGATCTTGTCAAAAGCCCATAGTTCTCGGTAATCAATTCACCCGGGAGCCACCAAGATATACCGTGATTTTCGGGAGGCCTATTGGTGGAATGGGATGAAGAAGGATATTACAAAATTTGTGACTAAGTGTCCTAATTGTCAACAAGTGAAAGTTGAGCATCAGAAACCAGGAGGTTTATCCCAAGACATTAGCATTCCTACTTGGAAGTGGGAAGATTTGAATATAGATTTCATTGTTGGTTTGCCTCACACCCGGCGACAACATGACTCGGTTTAAGTTATAGTAGATCGGGTGACAAAATCAGCTCATTTTATTCCCGGAAAGGTTTCCTATTCGGCGGAGGATTATGCTAGGTTGTACTTGAGAGAAATGGTAAAGTTTCATGGAGTGCCTTTGTCCATTATTTTTTATCGTGGTACCCAATTCAGTTCTCAGTTTTGGAAGTCTTTCCAAAAGGGTCTTGGTATTCGTGTTAAGCTTAATACGGCCTTTCATCCCCAAACCGATGGGCAAGCAGAGCGTACTATCCAAACTTTGGAAGACATGTTGAGAGCTTGTGTGATTGATTATTATGGTCATTGGGATGACCATTTGTCATTGATTGAGTTTGCTTATAACAATAACTATCACTCGAGTATTGATATGGCTCCATTCGAGGCATTGTATGGTAGGAGGTGTAGATCTCCTATAGGTTGGTTTAAGGTGGGTGAAGTTGACCTAATAGACCCTGAATTGGTACATGAGGCTATAGAGAAGGTTCGACTTATTAGATAAAGGTTGAAAATGGCTCAAAGTCGGCAAAAGTCATATGTGTATGTAAGAAGAAGAGATCTTGAGTTTTATGTTCACGATTGGGTTTACTTGAAAATTTCACCATAAAGGGTGTAATGAGTTTCGGTAAGAAAGAAAAGCTTAGTCCCCGATATGTAGGCACATATCAAATTTTGAGGTGTGTTGGTAAGGTTGCTTATGAACTAGAATTGCCTAATGAGTTGGCATTGGTGCATCCGGTTTTCCATGTCTCTATGTTGCAGAAATATGTTGGTGATCTGACATCCATAGTTCCCTTAGAAGGTTTGGGAGTTAAGGAGAATCTTTCTTATGAAGAAGTTTTGGTTGAGATTTTAGACCGGCAAGTAGAGAACTTAAGAAACAAAGAAGTTGCTTCCGTGAAAGTGTTGTGGCGGAATCAGTTAGTTGAGGGTGCTACTTGGGAGGCCGAAGCCGATATGATGTCTCGATATCCTCATCTTTTTACTTTTACCCCTACTCTAGCTTGAGGTAACGAGTTCCTCATGGTTCACTCTTTGTTTTTGAGTCATGTGTCTTAGATATTCCCATGATTTCCTTATTATGCATGTTCATGAAAAGCTTAAGTTATGAGAAAATGAGTCAACTTGATTGATTTCTACATGTTTATGTGCATTTGAGTATGAATTGCATATAAACTACATGATATGATGTTTTGAACATGCTTTAGCTTGGAGTTGATATTTCCTCCTTAGATATATGCATTTGAGTATGAGTTGCATATGGATTTCATGATATGATGATAAGAGTATGTTTAGCTTGGATTTTATATTTCCTCCTCGGATATGTGCATTTATGAGATTGCATTCATGATGGGCTACTAGGTTTAGTTCCTATCTTCCTTATGATGTTTTAATTACGTCCTAGCTTAGAGTCAATATTCCTCCTCGGCTGTGTACATTTAGATGAAGTTGCATGCATGATGGGTTGTTAGACTTAGTTTCCACCCCTTTTATAATGTCTTGAATCTCATTCGAGGACGAATGATCCCAAGGGGGAGATATTGTAACACCTCAGATTCGATAAAGGCATAGTAACAAATTTCAGAGGTTGCAGGTACCATCCGATGGAGGCCAACCACGGCCCGTGGATAGGACCACGGACCATAGGTGTGGTTCATGGATTGGCCAGCCTTAGCTTTCTCAGGATCACGAACCACGGCCTAGACCAACGGACCGTCGTTGGGTCCAGGGTCCGTGGTTGAGGTCCGTGGATAGGGCCTCTCGGGGTTCTATATGCCATGTTACATCTAGGGTGTACCCCTGGGTCGTGACAGATTCTTTGCTTTGTCTATCATACTTGTATATGTATGTCAATTGGCTTGTGTAGGGTCTTTTGGGGTCTTATACGCCATATCACATCTAGGTTGTATTTTGGGTCGTGACAAACTTGATATTTGGAGCACAAGCTCTTAGATAAAGGTCCTAAGATGTCTGACAAGTCGCATTCTGTAGAATTTGTTCATAAGTGTGAAGAGCGCCACATTTATGAATGGGAGGCTACAAAGCGTTTAGGAAACTTCACTTTATTCATCACTCTAAAGTTTTGCCATTGATTCTATCTCTAAAAGGATCCTTCTCTTAAATCGTGTTTGATCCTTTTAAAGATATGGCTCCTCGAAGAGCTTATGTGAGAACGAATATGGGCAATGACAATGTGGAGCCCGAGGTTTCTCAAGTTCCGGTTGACCCTTTGGCCGGGCAAGTGACTCATGCCAAACTTTTTACCGCTTTCCAAGTGTTAGGGCAAGCTATGAAGGCCTAAGCTAATACAGAGGCTAATGCTCCCGTGAACCCAAATATGGGTATGACAACAGCAAGGATAAGGGATTTTACTAGGATGAATCCTCTGGAGTTTCATGGGTCAATGTTTGATGAAGATCCTTAAGAGTTAATTGATGAGATGTATAAGATAGTAGGTATTATGGGGTTGTCTATGGTTGAAAAGGTGAAGTTGGCCGCTTACTTACTCAAGGGAGTTGCTTAACTGTGTTCTGAACAATGGAAAAGTTGGAGGGTAGTTGATCCGAGTCTTCTTGATTGGGAGAAATTTATGGGAGAAATTTCTTGAGTTCATTAACCTCTAAAGAGCTAATATTAGTGTGAAGTATTATGCTTTGAAGTTTACTCAATTGGCTAAGTATGCTCCAACTATGGTTGTCCACTCTAGGGCAAGGATGACAAAGTTTGTGTCAGGTGTGTGATATGGTTGTCAAAGATATTTGTACAACCATGTTAATCAAGGAGATGGATATTTCGTGTTTGATGATACATGCTTAACAAATTGAAGAGTTAAAGCACAAGAAAAGGGAAAAAGATTCCAAGAGGGCAAGGACCGGTGATGGTGACTTTTCTCATTCTAGGTTCGGTGGACAAAGATGTCCTCAATTCCAGAAAATGTTTTCTTGTCAAGGTTCTACTAATGCTACAGCTCCTAAGTACAACAAAGATAGGGTGTCTAACCCTAATCCTCTAGGAGGAAATGATGGTAATGAATCTTTTATCCCCGCTTGCACTAGGTGTGGTAAGGAACATGATGGCAAGTGTTTAGCCGGTACGGATGGTTGCTTTAAATGTGGAAAGAATGGTCACAAGATAAGAGATTGCCCATTTATTGTTACTAAGGGAAGGTATAGTAGGCAAGTTCAACCTAGTGGTTCCGTCTTGGGTGCTCCAAAGAAAAATATACTTTTTGCTCTTCACACTCAACAGGATCACTAGGATTCTCTAGATGTGGTTACTAGTATGTTGAAAGTCTTTCATCCTAATGTATATGATTTACTTGATTCGGGTGCTACCTTATCGTTTATTACTCCTCATGTGGCCATGAGATTTGATGTTGGTCCAAAAATCCTTTCTAATCCCTTTCATGTCTCTAATCTCATTGATGAGTCTATTGTTGCTAGGAGAGTTTATAGGAATTGTATTATTTTTGTTTCTCATAGAGTCACTCATGTTGATCTTGTAGAGCTTGATATTTTAGATTTTGATGTTATTCTTGGTATGGATTGGCTCCATGCATGTTATGCTTCCATAGATAGTAGGACCTTATTGGTCACCTTCAAGGTTCCGAATGAACCTATCATGTCATGGGAAGGGGAAAATTATGTTCTTAAGGGTCAGTTCATATCTTGCCTAAAAGCTGGGAAAATGATTTCTAAGGGTCGTATTTATCATCTTGTTGGGTTAGGGATATAGATTCTGAGACCCCTACTCTTGAGTTAGTTCTCATTGTAAATGAGTTTTCACAAGTGTTTTCTGATGATCTTCTCAGTATTCTTCCCGAAAGGGAAATAGACTTTAGTATTGACCTTGTCCCAGATACGTAGCCTATCTCTATTCCTCCTTACTATATGACTCCGGCATAACTTAAGGAAAAGGATCAAGTGAAACATTTGATGTATAATGGTTTCATTAGCCAAAGTATCTCTCTATGGGGTGCTCTAGTGTTGCTTGTTCGAAAGAGGGATGGTTTTCTCCGAATGTGCATTGACTATCGGCAATTGAATAAGGTTACCATTAAGAATAAGTATCATATTCCAAGGACATGTGATTTATTTAATCAACACCAAGGAGAGAGTTACTTTTCCAAGATTGACTTTTGGTCAGGTTATGACCAATTGAGGGTGAAGGAGAATGACATTCCGAAGATGGCTTTTTAAACTCAATATGGTCATTATCAGTTTTTGGTAATCTCTTTTGGCTTTACCAATGCCCCGGCGGCATTTATGGATATGATGAATAGGTTCTTTAAGCAATATCCTTATATGTTTGTGAATGTTTATATCATTTATATTCTAATTTACTAATGAAGTGAGGATGACATGTGGAACATTTGAGAATTGTGTTGCAAATTCTCAAGGATAGGGAATGGTATGTTAAGTTTAGCAAATGTGAGTTTGGTCTAGGTCCTTTGCTTTCCATTGCCATATTGTCTCCGGTGAGGGTATCCAAGTTGATCCAAAGAAAATCGAGGTGAATAAGAATTGGCCTAGACCTTTGTCTACTTCAGATATACAGAGTTTCTTGGGTTTATCCTATTATTATAGAAGGTTTGTGGAAGAATTTTCCTCTCTCCCATCATCTTTCACGACATTGAATCAAAAGAAAGTAAAATTCTTATGGTTGAAAGCTTGTGAGAAGAGTTTCCAATAGTTGAAGGATAGACACATTTTGGCCCCTATTTTGACGTTACCAGAATGATTAGATGGTTTTGTGGTTTATTGTGATGCTTCACAAATTGTTCTAGGTTGTGTTTTGATGCAACATGGAAAAGTTATTGCTTATGCTTCAAGGCAATTGAATGTACATGAAAAGAATAATCTGACTCATGATTTGGAGATAGCGGCGGTGGAGTTCACCCTAATGATTTGGAGGCATTAATTACTTGGCATTCATGTAAATGTATTCACCGACCACGAGAGCATAAAATATGTGTTCACTCAAAAGGATTTGAATCTTCGCCAAAGGAGATAGCTCAAGTTTTTTTGAAGGATTACGACACGAGTGTCCTATATCATCCTGCTAAGGCGAATGTGGTGGCAGATGCTCTTAGTCAATTATCAATGGAAAGTGTTGCTCATATTGAAGAGGATAAGATGGAGTTAGTTTGGGATGTTTATAGATTGTCCTGGTTGGATGTTCACTTGGTTGATTCGAAGGAAGGTAGTGCAGTTGTACGTAATGGCTCGAAATTGTATTTTGTATCGGATGTGAAGGCTAAGAAAGATCTTGATCCGATTACGGTTGATTTGAAGAAATCGGTTACCAAAAGAAGTCGTTGAGGCTTTCTCCCAAGGGGGAGATAGTGTCCTTTGATACCAAGGTAGGTTATGTGTTCCAAAAATTGATGAGTTGAGAAATTAAATTCTAACAGAAGCCTATAGTTCTCGGTATTCTATTAACCTGGGATCCACCAAGATGTATCGTAATTTGTTGGAAGTCTATTGGTGGAATAGGATAAAGAAGGATATGACTAAATGACTAAATTGTCAACAAGTGAAAGTTGAGCATCAGAAACTGGGTGGTTTGGCTCAAAACATTAGTATTCTTACATAGAAGTGGGAAAATTTTAATATGGACTTCATTATGGATTTACCCCGCACTCATCAACAATTTGATTTGATTTGGGTCATTGTGGACCAAATGATGAAATTGTCTCACTTTCTTCCCGTTAAGACTTCATTATTCTCAGAAGATTATGCTAAGGTTTGTATTTGGGAAATGGTAAGGTTTCATGGAGTGCCCTTTTCCATTATTTCTGATAGAGGTACTAAGTTTACATCTCAGTTTTGGAAGTCATTTAAGAAAGGCCTTGGTACTCAAGTGAAGCTTAGCACGGCTTTTCATCCTCAGACCGATGGACAAGTCAAGTGTACCATTCAGACTTTGGAGGACATATTCATAGCATGTGTGATTGATTTCAAGGGTAATTGGGATAATCATTTGCCTTTGATTGAATTTGTTTAAAATAATAGTGATCATTCTAACATTGGGATAGCACCATTTAAGGCTCTTTATGTAGGAGGTGTAGGACTCCTATAGGTTGTTTTGAAGTTTGGGAGGGTGATAGGGCCTGAGTTGGAACATGAGGATATGGAAAAGGTTCGACTTATTCGTGAAAGTTTGAGAACGGCTCATAGTCAACACAAGTCTTATTCCAATGCAAGAAAAAGGGAACTAGAATTTGATGTTGATGATTGAGACTACTTGAAAATTTCACCCATGAAAGGTGTAATAAGATTATCAAAGAAAGGAAAGCTTAGTCCCCGCTATGTGGGACAATATCAAATTTTTAGGAGTTTTTGCAAGGTTGCCTATGAACTTGAGTTGCCTAATGATTTAATATCGCTACATCCAATTTTCCATGTCTCCGTATTGAAGAAGTGTGTTGGAGATCAAACATCCATTGTGCATTTGGAAGGCTTGGGAGTTCAAGAAACTCTTTCTTATGAGGAGCTTCTGGTTAAGATTCTAGACCGGCAAGTTCGAAAGTTGAAAAACAAAGAAGTTGCTTCTGTGATGGTTCTTTGTAGGAATAATTAGTTGAGGAAGCTACTTGGGAGGCCGAAGCCGATATGATGTCCCAGTATCCTCATTTCTTTCCCTCTGCTCATATTCTAGCTTGAGGTATTAGTTCCTCCTAGTTCATTCTTTCATATTCATGCATCTTACTTATTCTCATGTTTCCATATGCATGCATGTTCCTGAAAAAACTTGATTTTAATGTTATGATTTAGCTTGGAGCGATTCTCCGTGCTTATGTGCATTTTGTTGAGATTTGAATTTATTTTGGGTGGTTAGTTTCTCTCCTACTATATTCATGCTAGCTTGAGTCCCGTTTGAGGACAAATATTCCCAAGGGGGAGATATTGTAACACCTCAGAAGTTGGAAAGTCGAGTGAAGGAGAAAGTCGCAGGTATTTGCTGAAAGTAGTGGCCTACAAGATAGACCTACGGACTGTAAGTAGTCCTTCGAGCCGTTAGAATTTAACCATAGAACCCAAAGAAAGTTTTTGGATAATTAAGTTCCTGAAGGTTGACCTACGACTTGACATGATGAGCCGTAGGAAGGTTAACGGGTCGTAGGAAGGAACCGTCGAAAAGGTCCAGACTTAGAGAAATTTTGAGTTAAAAGTTGAGATCTACAAATGGGGTCTACGAATCGTTGGAAGTTTGAAGGTCCGTATTAATGTTTCATAGGATCTAATGTCAATTTTAGGCCCTAGTCACTCAACCTACGGTTAACCAGTACGTTACGTACGAATTCCTATGAACAATAGGTCACAACCGTAGGTCTGCCCTACAGTTATTTTAAAGGGTATTTAGGTATTTTTCTATGCATCTAATTTCTATACTACATCAATTTAGCCTATAAATAAGACCTTATAACTGATTTTACTCCTAAAATATACATTTTCTCTTTATATCCCCCAAAATCTCCAAAATCCTCTCAAGCCTCCTCTCTCAAGACCAAGGAAGAAGGAGCTAGAGTTTCCAAATCAAGTCTCCTTTATCACCATTGTTTTGGGCTACTACATCAAGCTATGTGGGAGTTCATCAATGGGTTCCATTCCCTCATTAACTTCCAAGGATTTATTCAATTCTCCAATTCAATTCGCCTAAATTGGTTAGGTTTTCATTTAATTCCCCATGCGTTCTATTTATAAAGATTCAATTGTTTGATTCTGATCATATTAAGATAGTTTTGACTTAATTACATGCTTTCCGGTCAATTTCATATGAACACATGCATGATACATGATTTTGATTATGAACCCTAAATGCTTATGAATTTATAAAGAAATTTTAAAGCTATGATTGATGTTTCATGAAACATATGTATGATTTATGAAAAGGAATATCTTATGATCTAGGTTGCTTCAACTAAATTGTGAAAGGTTTTCTCGCATTAAGGGATCATGGTTTGGTGAAAGGTTTTCTCACACATGCATGATTCAAAATTTATGGAGCTATTCTATGATGTTTTTATCTTGGATTTGTAACTTAATTGTGTTTTTCCATGGATGATGATATGTATATGTTTATGACTATTCCATTGGGATTTTACTTCACACTGAGAGGATATTTAGATAGAGATTCTCCCGTTAGTAGAGGTCAGGTCTCTAGAATCAATCTCATTGTCCCTACCAACGTGCCCCCATAGGTTGTCTTGAGTGACATAGCTAGTGGATCCACCTAAGCTAGAAGTTAAGGTCCTTGTCTTGGCAAATAATGACATTTTTCGGTGTGGGAGCAAGACATCGGATTCCATGTTATAGCTTACGTGGTCTACATCGGTTAATAGTAAATATCCCACAAAATGAACTATGTTACTTTCAAATACTTTATGAAGCTTTCCTTATGTTTTAAGATGCATTGACCATCTTCAAGCTTTATGATGTTTCCTTAAAGGCTTTTACGATGTTTAGCTTGATCATACATTACATGTTTTCAATTTTTCCCCGTTATTATCATGATTCATATTTTTATGCATATCCCTCATACATAGTATATTCCATGTACTAATGCATACTTGTTCCTTCATTTTTTCACTAATGTTGGGTGTGATGCTTTCCCTCCCTCTGCTCGTGGCTAGTTGGTCATCATTGAAATTTGTAGAGTTAGTGAGTCCTTATGTTCTGATGACAAAGGCATATTTACTTTGGTTTTCCTTGTGTATTAGCTTTTGGATGTTGTATGTGGTATACAGGCTCTGTCCCGACTACTTCCTTTGATGTATTAGATGGCTTGTCATGACAATGAGATTTCCACTTTTAAAATGTCAAAAATCTTTTATTCATTGATGAGATTCTTTGCTTTGTCTACTATATTATGTATATGTATGTCAAGTGATTTGTGTAGGGCTTTTCGGGGTCTTATACGCCATGTCATGTCTAGGGTGTACTTTGGGTTGTGATAGAAAAAAAATTGTATGGCTCTGATTATAGAATTTTTTATGACGAGACATATTTATGTCGTCGTTAAAACTAGTGTGTATTGCAAAATAGGGGAAAATTGCAACTTCCCCTGAGCTACTATATAGTGATGCGGTAGTAGAACCCTCATTGTTGTAGTAGAACCACTATAATAGGTCGCATGACCGCCACAATAACCATCACTTAAACCGTGAGACCACTATCGCAGTAACTTTGTCTCCCTAAAGGGACCGCCACAATGGTCAAGGGGCCTCCACAATGGCCATTGATAATGATGAAATGCATATTCCCAATTTTTTACCTTATTGTTTTCTAACATCCAAAAAAAATTCCTTAGGATTGAGCAAGGTGATTTTCTACCATATAGGGACTTTTCCATCATTGAGGTAATACCATTACTCCCTTCTAATATCAATTAGTTTGATTAATGTGTAGAATTGTTAAAATAGGAAATAATGGTGAATATTCGGGTTTAGGACCTAAGTTCATTAATTAATGAGAAATACATATGGCTAGTCCTAAATGGATGTAATAATGATTCTAGGTTGTTAGATTTCACTTCATTGCATAGAATTTCTTCTCTTTAACATGAATTATGGGGATTTAGGGCAAATTAATGGGTGGAAAACCCTACATTGATGGTTTAGGCTATGAACAATGGTAAAATCAGTGGATTTAATCCTTAAAGGCCTAAATTTTTAGAATAAGTGATTGAATATTCTGTTATTATTTGTTAAAGACCGTGAATGATAAATTCTAAACTATGTCCCATTTTTCAGGGCATAGTGTCACGGACTTAGAGTCTCACTAAAGATCCGTGCAACACTTGACAACTTACTAACTAATCTTTCAAGATCTTATAAGCTCAAGTAAGCCCTTTGAAACTAATATCACTAAGAGAATGTAAAGAAAGACTTAGAAAGCTTTTGGAAGAAGGCTTTTTATTGCTTGTGGAATGCTTACACTTTGTTGGATTAGTTTGAAAATGAGAGGCCCTCTATTTATACTACTTCCTAGGGGCCTAAGTGTAAATAATAATTAATTTACAAGTCCTTACTATTTACACTTTAGACCTAATCTAGAATTCTCTACAAGTTCAAGGGAATTATATAGCCTTCTTGAAAATATCTAGGGAGTTCTAGAGTGTTCTACTAAACCTGCCCACAACTCTAGATTCTTCTACCTTACTCCGATGCCGAATTTGATCAGTGAAGTGGTGGGACATGACACTCTTCCCCACTTGTTGATGCGGCGACCACGATGCATTGTTGCTATTGTAAGAACTCATGGATTCGGTCCTTAAATTGCCACAAGTCTTCATATCTCTTCCATGTGGCCTCCTCCCGAGTTTGTCCCTTCCAATGAACAAGAAACATGGCGATGTCTTGTTGGCCTCACTTCTTTTTTTCTTGGTAGTATATGATTGACTCGATTTCTCGATCATGCGAGGCAGTGACAGTTATGGGCACCCGTCTTGACCGGTTCCGGCTGGGATCGTCCTTGTCCTCATGGTATGGCTTAAGGACGCTTGCATGAAAAACTGAATGGATTTTAAAATGTGGAGGCAACTCAACCTTATAAGAGATCTTGCCTACTTTGGCAATGATCTTAAACGGACCCTCGTATTTTCGCACTAAGTTCTGATATACGCCCCTTAGTGCTTTAAACTGTCTTGGGTTGAACTTCACCAAGACCATGTCCCCAACTTGGTAATCCATGGGACGTCGTTTGCAGTCGGCAAATTTCTTCATCTTTTTGGCTGCCTTGTCCAAGTAGGACTTGGCAGTGTCGAGCTATTCCTCCCATCCCTTGGAAATATGGTAGGATCCCAAACTCTTCCCCTTGAAAGCAGACGGTAGAGAATGTGGAGTTTGGGGCTGTTGGCCAGTCGCTAACTCGAACGGTGTGCGCCCGGTGGACTCGCTCCGCTGCAAATGATAAGAGAATTGAGCCATGTCGAGGATCCTTGCCCAATCCTTTTGGTGCACACTAACATAGTGCCTAATATATCACTCTAATAGGGTGTTAACCCGCTCCGTTTGGCCATCCGTCTGTGGGTGGAAACTAGTGGAGAAGTGTAACTTCGTGCCAAGTATGTCAAACAATTCTCTCCAAAATTTCCCAGTGAAGCGGGTGTCTCGGTCACTAATTATATGCCTCGGTAGTGCCTAGTACTTCACAATGTTTTTGAAGAACAATCGAGCAGCCTCCTTTGCGGTGCAACCGATTCTGGCGGCATGAAGGTAGCATACTTCGAGAATCTATCCACCACAACCATGATTGTTCCATACCCGTCAGACTTCGGTAAGGAAGTGATGAAGTCCATGGTCACACTTTTCCATGGGCGTTCTTCCACGGGTAATGGTTCCAGTAGCCCTCCCGATTGCCTTTGCTCAACCTTGTCTTATTGGCACACAAGACAAGTCTGCACATAGCACTGGATGTCGTCCCGCATGTGGCTAGTAATAAAATGCTTCAAGCAGCGCTCTCGTACGTCACTACCCCGGATGCCCAGCCCATGGTGTGTCGTGGCTTTCTTTAATGATTCGCCGCCTTATAGACCCGAACTTGGGTACATAAACCCTCGATCGGTAGTGAGCAAAAGTCCATCTTCCACCCAAAAGCGCTTTTTCCTACCTTGGGTGGCCAACTCCATAAGATTCTTGGCCTCCAAATCGTGTTGCATGACATCCTTGATAGCATCTTGAATGTCACAATGAGCAGTAGTGATGGAATCAAGCTCGGCCTTCCTTATCAGTGCGTCAGGTACTACATTGCCCCTTCCTGGCTTGTACTCCAAGACATAGTAAAATTCAGCTAGAAAGTCTTGCCATCTAGCTTGCTTCGGGGTGATCTTCTTTTATGACTAGAAGAAGCTAGTGGCCACATTGTCTGTCTTGACCATGAACTTGGAGCCTAATAAGTAGTGTCTCCACATGTGTAGGCAATGTACAATGGTTGTCATATTTTTCTCTTGCACCGTGTAGCATCGTTCGGTCTCATTGAGTTTGCGGCTCTCAAATGCTATTGGGTGTCTATCTTGCATTAAGACTCCCCTAATGGCGAAGTCTGAAGCATCCGTATGTACCTCAAAAGTCTTCGAGAAGTCGGGCAGCATCAAGACCGGCTCTTTTGCCACCGCGGCCTTAAGACTTTCAAACGTCATCTGGCACTCCTCGCTCCAAACCCACGGCTTATTCTTCTTCAACAACTCGGTCAGTAGAGCAGCCTTGGCGGAGTAGCCACTTATGAACCTGCGATAATAGTTCGCAATTCCAAGGAATGATCTCATCTCGGTCACCTTTGTGGGCGCCTCCCACTCTTAGATCGCCCGGATCATAGCCTCATCCATCCGTAGTTCGCCTTGGCTGATTATATGCCCTAAGAAGTGCACTTGGTGTTGGGCGAACTCGCACTTCTCCTGCTTGATATAGAGTTGGTTATCTCGTAAGACTTGGAAAACCTTCTGCAAGTGCTCCATGTGTTCCAACAAGGCGTTACTATAGATTACTATGTCATCCAAGTATACTACCACGAACTGGTCCAAGTAGGGATGAAAGATCTTATTCATCAATGTGCAAAAGGTGGCGGGTGTGTTGGTTAAGCCGAAGGGCATCACCAACCTCTCGTAGGCTCCGTATCTCATCACGCACGCTGTCTTTGGCTCATCCCCCTCTGCAATGCAAACCTGGTAGTAACCCTTCTGGAGATCCACCTTGGTGAAATACTTGGCATGTCCAAGTCTATCAAATAAATCGGCAATGAACGGGATAGGATACTTATTCTTAATTATTACCTTGTTAATCACCCGGTAGTCGATGCATAGTCGCAATGACCCATCCTTATTATTTTGAAACAGAACCGGCGCTCCATAAGGTGTTTTGAACGGGCAAATGTGATAGGCCTCGAGGAACTCTTTCAGCTACTTTCTTAGCTCCTCTAACTCAGATGGAGCCATGTGATAGGTTGCATGTGCTGGTGGCTTGGCTCCAACCTCCTACTCAATCTTATGATCTACCTCACACCTAGGAGGTAGAGTCTTTGGCAGCTTGTCTGGCATCACGTCCTTGTTTTCTTCAAGAACCTTCTCTATGGCTGGTGGAAATGGCTCCTTGGCACCATTGTCTTATCCCAAGCTTGCAATAGTGGCTATGAATGTTGGCTCTCCTTTCTTAAGGCCCTTCACAATCTGCATGTCCTTCCTTCTTTGGCACCTTAACTTGAGCTACCATGCATGAACCTTCCCGCTCCATGGCCATGAGTCGTTGGAGGTAGGGATCGATTATCGTATGGCACTTTTGGAAGAACTCTTACCCAAGAATGATGTCAAAGATATCTAAAGGAGCTACGGTAAAGTTGGTCTTACCTTGCCACTTTCCCAACGTGATGATTACTCATTGGGCAACTCCACACACGGGAGTCGGTGGTGCATTGATAGTCTTGAGGTAGGTGTTGCTTGGATTGTAGTTTAGCCCAAACCTTGCTACCTCCGTCTTGGTCATGAAGTTGGCTTCGTCCCCGGAGTCTACCAAGGTATGAGCTGGTCGTCCATTGATGGAGATGTCTACATACTGCATGCTAAAATCTCCCGACTTCTCCATCTTCTTGGATATAGCCCCGCATAGTCCAACCATGCCTAGTTGCGTCGTGCCCGCATCTTGTCCTTGCTCATGTGCATCCTTCTTCTTTCGCTCACGTAGGATGGCACCAAGGTTCTTCATCTCAGGGCACCTGGCATAGACATGTGGTCCACCACATATGTAGCAATCATCTCCTTTGGTGGTCTGCGCTTTCCTTTTGGTGTAGTTTTGGTGCTCGAACCGCTTACCGTCCGACTTGTAGGAGTCGTGTTGCTTAAGGTGTGCTTTATGCTCCTTTCCTTGACCACGATCTCCCCCACCTTTAGCATGACTATTCCTCACATCCTTTGCCTTCGCCTTGTCATGCCTTTCATGCTTGAAGTCGGTCAAAACTTCGGCTTGTGTGATAGCCTCATCGATGGTCTTGACTTGTCTCTGCTCCAACTCCGTCTTGGCCCAATTCTGCAATCCGTCCATGAAGTGGAACAACATGTCTTCATCCGTGAGGTTGGGAATTGGAAGCATGAGAGTGCTGAACTCCTTCACGTATGCCTGAATGATACCCGTTTGCTTCAGTTCCCTAAACTTGCGTTTGACCTCATATATGACATTGTTAGGGAAGAAGGCTTTTTTGAACTCTTCCCGAAATTGCTCCCAAGTGTTGGTGGTGCACAGCACCTTCCCCATCTCGGACTCCTTGCGCCTCCATGATAGCATGGCCATCTCAAAAAGATACAACACGGCAGTGTTGTTCTTGTTTCCGTCGCTTTTCACCCGACTACACTTAATTCTCCAAGTTCCATAAGAAGTTCCCTAACTCTTGGGAGTCAGGGACGCCTTTGAACATAGGTAGCTTGGGAGCCTCGACCCTAGCCTCCCTATCTTAGTTGCATGACGTAGATCCTCCGGCTTCCACGCCTTCCTTGAGTTCCTTCATCTCGGCTCTCATGGCTTCAATTGTACTTAGTGCATCCATGAGCCGGAACTCCAAGTAATTGATGGCCTCCTTCATCTCGAACTCGGCACGCTGGCGTCCCTCCAACTCCTTGCGGATGTTGTCGTTCTCCTCAACGGTGAAGTCCTCCAGAGTCTTGAACTTGCCATCGACCGCGTTCAAATGCCGGCCTAATAAATCCATGGCCTACCTCACCATTTCAACCCTTGCGACCCATTCCTCTCAGGTGGTGAAGTCAATGGCCTCTTCGCCAAGTTCATCGTCACTTGCTTTGGTGGTCGAAGGTGGGTGAGATGTTAGCGCCTCGCTTGGTGTAGGGTCGAGCAGCATTTCCTCACTACTCTTGTGGTGATTCTTTCCCTTGCGGTTCTTCCGTCCACCATCCATCCTGACGTTGGTGGTGCTAGCGGAGTTTACGTCTCCTTCGTTGGCCATTCCCTTAGTGACAAACCTTTGCTCTGATACCATGTTGTCACGGACTTAGAGTCTCACTAAAGCTCCGTGCGGCACTTGACAACTTACTCAATAATCTTTCAAGATCTTGTAAGTTCAAGTAAGCCCTTTTAAACTAAGATCTCTAAGAGAATGTAAAGAAATAATTAGAAAGCTTTTTAAAGAAGGCTTTGTATTGCTTGTGGAATGCTTACACTTTGTTGGATGAGTTTGCAAATGAGAGGCCCTCTATTTATACTACTTCCTAGGGGCCTAAGTGCAATAAATTATTACTATACAAGTCCCTATAATATTTACACTTTAGTCCTAATCTAAAATTCTCTACAAGTTCTAGGGAATTATATAGCCTTCTTGAAAATATCTAGGGAATTCGAGAGTGTTCTACTAACCTCCCCACAACTCTAGATTCTTCTCCCTTACTCCGATGCCGAATTTGATCTGTGAAGTGGTGGTACATGACAATAGGTTATGCAAAACAATACCCAACTTTAAAGGTCGGGGTTGAACCACAAGGAATGGAAAATGGGATCAGCTTCAATTGATTTCACCACTCGAAGCAAACTAGAAAATTGTATTCTCAACATACATGTATATATAAAATGGGCGGGGGGGGTTAATAACAACTAAAATTCACCAATATCAAGTAACAAAATGGGCAGCAATTATGATCCACCGTGTTTTGAACAGACTAGGGGGTGCATCACGATTGGGGTTTCAACTGAAATAGGCAAAGATTAATCACAACCAAATCGATTGATACATTGATAGTGATTGGTGTAGGCTACATTTGATATTCGGTGAAACTGTCAAATATATGTCCCTAAGATTCTCTCTAACTCCAAAACCCTTTTTAAATAAAACACCAAACATTGCTTGAGTAGATAGACTATCCCTAGCTCATATCATTAAATGAGAAATTACTTGAATTGTCTCATCCCTGGCTCAAACCCATAGCGTAATTTTACTGAGTCCTCACTATTGAGTCTTTCCTAATACCATTTTGCTTTCTCACGTTAAAACGTTATTAGATAGATCAATCAATGTTTGCAACCACAGATTTTTAGATTCAAATTTCAAGGCAATAATAAATCCATAAAATATAATCAATTTTAGAATTGATTAATCAATATCCATTTGGGGTTTGACACCCCCATCAAGTACATACATCCCTATCTAAGGGCTTAGCTACTCATAAAAGAAGAAATACAGACAATACTCATATAGGGAATCTCCATTTCAAGCAAATCTGAATTTAAAAAATCTTATATCATAGCTTAGAGTGATACATATCTGAGGTTTCTTCCTCTACAAGCTAAGAAGTTCTTCACTATGCTCTTTGAATGATTTTCACCAGAAAGGAACTCTCCTCTACTATCTCTAATTGGGAAGAAGATAAAGGTACATAATTATACAAATACACATTCTATCCTTGGAACCTTACAATGGAAGCACTAAATTTCGTAATTGTGTTTTTCTCTTCAGCTTTCATCTTTGAACTTGCACTGGACCAGAAAAATGTCGATCCAGGATCGTGGAGCGCTAGTCGCTTTCCCCTTTGGACCTTTAGTTTTCACAAGAGCATCTACAATGGGATCGATGAGCCATAAATCAAGCATTTTACCACTCCAATCAAAGCACTGATGCAATCAAAGCACTGATACTAAGACAGCTTTGCTCCATTCAAGCTAGTGTTTAGCCGGTGAGATGCTTGTTAATTCCTGCGGGATGCCAATTACTTCGTCGGTGTGCTTCAGTAATTTTCAGCTTCAAATCCACCCAAAAAAATTCAAAAGAATGCCGGCATACAATAGAATGAGGGCCTAAAATTCTCTCAAATAGCATTAAAATATTGCAATAATTCATGAATTTGTGTCCAATGAACCATTAAAATACAAACTCATCAGTGAATAATTCGAAGCTTATATAAAAGGCAAGGCTCTTGCGGAGTATCTTGCATTCAGATTCTCCAGTTGAGGTAGGTTTTAGTTTATTTGGAGTTTAGACTTGATTTAGATTCATGTATTCTCGTAAGTTGAATATATATTTATTGTTGAGATGCTTGTAATTGATGTTGTAGTTGTTGATACTTAACTATGCATAATTTATTGATTGATGAATTTGTTGAATTACTTGTATTGAAAGCAAACTTATAATTGTTGTACATTGAGTTATATATTTGAGATGGGTAAGGGTAATTATAACATTCCCATTGATGAATGACTCATGTCTGAGGTGAGCTTCAGACAAGAGATTACATATAAACGGAGGATCTAGTACCACACCGGTATGGTACATGAACAAAACCCATCCCCTGCGGGTCTTGGATAGGTGGGCATAAATCAGACTGTTAGAATGTGTGCGCATCTTATAGTTGATTTGTAAGTTTATTAATGAGATTTATAAGTTCTCTTCATACATTATACTTGATGGACGTGCGACAAGTTATCAGATAAGGTTTATCATATTGTGGATATATTTGTTTGTTGGTGTATTATTCAATGTGTGTTGAATGTATGATTTATTTTCTGTTTGACTTATGTGTTGCATGCTTCTAAATTGAGTCAGCCTATGATACCTTCTAGTACATAGTGGCTTGTACTGATACTACCATGTGCTCTTCTTTTGTTGAGTTAAGAATGCATTCTAATGGCTCCTAGGTGACATTATTTATATCGTGTGCCAACATCTTCTAATCCAAAGTCCAGCACTCCATTTCCAAGTTCTCATGGATCATCAAGTAGTCCTAGTCCATCATAGTATAAGGGATTACTATCCACGAGTATGGGAGGTAGGAGCGTCGGACCTAACATTAGTGAAACAATGTAGGCACGAGTATATGTTAGTACATGGAATGTACCAAGTATGATAGCAATTCAAAAGAGTTATGAAATCATGCAAAAAGGACTTTATATTACATTCAATGACCAAGCTAAATCATAAAATAACATGTTATAAAACACAAGTCATAACCATGGTCAATGCAAGCTAAACATCTTTAAAACACATTTAAGATACTTTTAGAAAGTAACCTTAGTTCATTATTGTGGGAAGTTTTCCTTTAACCAACATAGATCATGTGAGCTATAACATGGAATCTGGTGTCTATCCCATACCAAAAATATATGTACTTACATGCCAAGGTAAGAACCATAAACTTCTAGCTTAAGTGGATCCACTAGCTAATGTATATCTAAGACAAACCTATGGTGGCACATATTTATGGGACATGGGTAATCACCGCTTGTCCACTCGGTACTAAGCACAAATTCCACGGAAAAGTCATTAATCTTACTTGTCATATTATCCATGGAAAGGCACAGTTAAGTGGCCAATCCAAGCTAGAATTCATTTAGAATAGATCCTTAATCTTGATTCAACTTAGGTGAGAAAACATTTCAACCTTATGAATCCTTTTGTGAGAAAAACCTTTCACAATCATGTTTAGAGTAGTATGTGAGAAATCCTTTCACAACAACAACAACAGCATCGATGTTTCATTCTCTAAGAGACCTTAAATCATTTAAATCACTTTCATAAAGAAACATGCATATCTTCATAAATTCATCTTTGATAGTTCAAAATATTCATCATATGATCATAGTCTAGAAATCATGGATCATGCATGGGCTCATGTGAATTCTACATAAAATCATACAATTATCTCAATTCATGCATAAAAAGACATAAAACAAGCAATTAGATCATAATTGAAAATAACCCATGAAATTGAGTAAAACCCTAACCTCAATTGGAGATACTAACTTGTAAAATTGGAGAATTTAGGAAGCCTATGGAGGAAAGGACTCCATAGGTGAATATTATCATACCTTGATGTCAAAAGCCCACAATTAATGGTGAATTTGGAGACTTGATCTTGAAACCCTAGACTTCTTCTTCAAGCTTTAAAGAGAGAAATTTTGGGGAAGAACTTGGATGGATTTGGGGAAATTTGAAGTATGATTTAGAGTAGTAAGCTTTTAGGCTTAAAAGACTTATATAGAGTATAGGATTAGGATTAAAACGACATAGTTTAGGACTTATCAATTAGGAAAAAGACCAAAAAGCCCTTTAAAAATAATTATCGACCACCATCTACGGTTGGAATTAAGGTCTGTAAGTCCTTCTATGGACCATACTAGTCAACCATAGAAAGTGATCAGAGACTCTAAATTTGGCCAAAAATCAATGGAACCCATGTACAGCTCGTAGGTCTACCTACGGTCCGTACATGCCAATCATAGAAACCAACTTTAAGCTTTAAAATGTCACTAAGTCTAGGGGTGACCTATGAGACCTACCTATGACTCGTAAGAGGGACGACGGACCGTCTTGTTGAACCGTAAAAAGGTTACTAGACTTGTTTTGAAAATTTTATTTTCCTACTACCTATGGTTGCCACCTACTTCCCATAGAAGCTTCTACGGTCCGTGGGTGGGAACCGAAGGCACAGACACCAGCCCAAAATTGAAATTTTCCTTTTTTTCCAAACCCAAGGTGTTACAGTATTTAAAAACCTCATCACACCCTTCATAGGTGAGATTTTAAATTAAACCCAATCATGAACATCGAACTCAAGGTCTCTCTTTCTAACATTGGTATAGGACTTTTATCGACTTTGAGTTGTTTTCAACCTTTCTATAATATGTCGATCCTTCTCTATAGCCTCTTGTACCAACTCGGGACCTATCAAAGCAACTTCACCAACTTCAAACCAACCTATAATAGATCTACACCTCCCACCATAGAGAGCCTCTAATGGAGTCATACCAATGATGGAATGATAGCTATTATTGTGAGCAAACTCAATCAAAGGAAAATGATCATCCCTAATACCCTTGAAGTCAATCACACAATCTCTAAATATATCTTTCAAATTTTGGATAGTACGCTCCGCTTTCCCATCAGTTCACGAATGAAAGGTCGTACTAAGCTTAAGACAAGTACCAAGACCCTTTTGAAAAGATTTCCAAAACTGAGAGGTAAATTGGGTACCACGATCGGAGATAATGGATAAGGGCACTCAATGCAACCTAACCATCTCCCTAACAGCAGTTCATCCAGTGTTTCATATTTCTATGCTAAAGAAGTGTTTTGGTGATCTTGTACTTATTGTGCCTACCGAGAGTATTGGAGTAAAGGACAGTCTGTCCTATGAGGAGATTCAAGTTCAGATACTTGATCGTCAGTTTCACAAGTTGAGAACCAAAGAGGTTGCATTAGTCAAAGTCTTGTGGAGGAACCAATTTGTTGTTGAGGATACATGGGAAGCCGATGAGGATATGAAGAGAAGATACCCTCATTTTTTTCTCTCCGACTCAACTCCAGTCCAAGGTACTAACTCTTTGTAAGGTACTTTTTCATTGTGATATGTTAAGTGTATGAGGTTGTTTATACTCATGATTGGATGATAGTTTCTCTCCTACTCTTTTCATGACTATTTTGAGTTCCACTGAAGGACGAATGTCCCCAAGCTGGATATATTGTAACACCTCGGACTTCGAGAAAGGCTAAAGAGATTTAATGGGCAAGTCCACGAACCCAAAATGGACGGGACCCTAGACGGCCCGTGGTGGCTTGTACGGTCCGTTTAGGGGACTGTAAAAGTGACCCATCTGCTGTTAAGTTTTGGGTCAATTTCAAACAATCATATCTCTACGTACATAATGAATTAGGTGGCCTGTGACCTATCATATTAAAGGTCTTTGAGTCCTCTTTACGACGCCATGAAGTTTTCCTCATTTCGAGTTTGGAGTCAAATGGTATGCCCATTTTAGTGAAGACCTGTCATACAAACGAAGGTTCATGGATGGGTATATGGCCCATGACGAGTTTCACGGACCGTGGAGCCTAAAACGGTCCATGAGGACTTCCTTGAAGGGCAATCCATCAATTTAAAGTTGGGGTCATTTTGATCTTTTCCCTATATGTTTGGTACTTCAACTACGTCACTTTAATCCATATTCTAAGACTAATCCACAATGTTTTACACCTGATTAAGGGCTTATAAAGTGTTAATCGGTTGTTTTACATTCATTAACAATTTAAGTAATTAGAGCAAGATTCCAAGAGGAGAAAATCTAGGGTTCGAGTGTTCTTTGAGTTTTGTCGATTTCGCCAAGAACATCATTCTTTCAGGTATGTAAGGCTATCATAGTGATGAACCGAGTTTGTCCTCACACCCTACATCCTTAGTTTTGATAATTCTTGAAATGAATTTCGTTGATAAGTTCTGAATTTTATTTCCTAGTTATTAAGTTGTTATATCTTGCATTGAGATTCTTGAGTTGATTGTTCATATCTATTTTTCAGCATGAACCCTATTGTTGAGTTTTAATTGAGTATTTATTTAGTTATTATTGAGAACCCTTTTTAACCAAACAATGGTCTTCAACTAATTTTTTGAGAAAGCAAAGATGAGTTTTGTGAAGAGTTTTATACATGATTGAGAAAGGGTATAAGGGAACTAAATATTCTCAAATGTATCATTTTTACAGTAAGAAAAGAGAAACTTTGATTTCTAAAAAGAGTGTATGAGTTCAGAGATATTTCAGAGTAGTTACCTCTTTTAAGAGGTTATTTTGAGTAATTACCTCAAAACAGAGAAAGTGTATGTTTTATACATTTGAGCATGAGTATATTATTGGCAATTGTATTGAACGCCGATATGGGGATGAGTTCAGATAACTCAAAATCCTCATATACCATGTCTGCCAACATGGGTAAATGATCATATTTTTTAGATGAATCCTTATTTCTTAGTGGATCCACTTAGTTGGGAGGTTCTATACCCCGATATGGTATAGGACAGTTCTAGCAGCGTGGATGATACGTTGTATCATCACGTAGCTCATAGTGATGGTTGTCGGTTAGAGAATCTCCCAATAGAGTTTAAAACTGTAGTTTTAATATATCACTTATTATGTTGAGTTCAGAGATGAGTACGTTTTGTAAAGTTTTAAACGATTTAACTCCTTTATTTCTTTACATTAGGCTTGAGTATATTATTTATTGTAGTCCTTTCATTTAGTTATTTCACCTCATCTATATTACATACTCGTCCAATCAATGTACTGATGTCATTCGACCTACATCTTTTATGATGCATATACACGTGCTCAGGATCATCAACAGTGTTTTGTTGAGATCACTTTGCGCTTCAGATAGCTTTGGTGAGCCTCCTTGCTTTCTGGAGGATTTCACATTTATTTTCCAGTTATTGTTGAGTTGTCGTGGGTCTTGTCCCAACATCTATACTAGTATTAGAGACTTCACGGATAGTTAGAGTTGAGGAGTCTCTCAATATTTCCCTTTTATTTTGAGATGTTTTGCAAACTATTTTATTTATAACATTGAGTACTTTCAGACATTTTTATTTTCTTTGAGATCGATTTATGTTCTAAGCCTATTATTGCTTGAGTAAGTCTTCCGTTAAGTAGTTAACCAGGCCAAGGGTTCGCTTGGAGATTAGAAATGGTTTTCTAGTGTCGGTCACGTCATGGATGTAGGATCGGGCCGTGACAACTAAATGGTTAAAAAGCAAAAATAAAAGGTCCAAACTACTTGCTCTCTTCCTAACTAGTCTCAAATTGATTTCAAAACTCTTGGTCTTCATTATGAAAGTACAATCCGGTATGTCTCTCTCACTCTAACTCTCTTAAAATAGTAAATTTGTTCTTGAACTCTTGTTGCTTTGTTGATTGATGGGGGTATTATGTGGGTGAAAACTTCTCAAACTTGGGGGTTAAATTTGTATGTGTGTTAGCCGAATCTTGCTTAATATTTGTTGAATGCATGTGTGTGGGTTGATTTACTGTACTTGGGGAATTCTTGAGTATTGATGTAAAATAGTTTGTACACCATGTGTTTGATAAAATGCTCATAAGAACTCAAAAATGATTTTTTGAAGTTTTTTTTGCCAAAATGATTGAGTTTTTCAAATGCTTGGTTGATTATTGTTGGAGTTGAACTATTGAAATCTGGTTTTAGTGCGAAAAATGTGTAACCGAATTGGTTGTTCATGTTGAGGAGGCGATTGGTTGCGAAAACGACCTCGCTGTCACAGAAACAAACTTCGCTTTAGCAACCCCTCTTTGCTTTTGTGATTTCCACATAAGCGGCATGTTGGTGGCTTTTGTGATGTTTGCTTAAGTGAACACGGTCTCGCTTTTGTGAAATCAAAGGCCATTTCCTGTCAGTCTTCAATTTTTTAGCAGGCTTATTTTTTTGTCCCGATTTGGTTCCTAACTCTTTAATTTGACTTCTACCAATAGAATAATGTTGTTTAACATGCGTTTCTTACACTTTTATGCTATTGTGATCTTCACATTCTAAAGAGTCAAGAATGGCAGAACAACTTAGTTTTGAGGAGGAAGTTGTGGTCGACTATGATCAACATCGATTTGTGTCTCTCAAAGCTAAGGAGAACCATTATTCTGACCTTCCATTTCTTTGATGATAAGGGGAGACCAAGGTACTTGATGGGAAAAATACCAACTGAGAATCCAGTTCTTGTTAGGATTTGACTTCTTGTGTCCTCATCCACTCCAGCTGGGAACACATTTGATTTCTCCATGTTAGCCTCTAGGCCAGTAGCAGCACTAAAGTGAGCCAGTGTTTCCATCACTCTATTCATTAAGGCCACATTTCCTTTTGCAGAATATTACCAGAGCACCGGCAAATATTAGGTGAGTAACCTTCAGCTTCTTACACATTGGATGGTATCTAAAATCAGGCAATTGGCTCATAGTATGAAGTGTTCTTGAAAGATACTCCATCACTAGTACAAATAGCAAAGGAGATGTTGGATCTCCTTGCCTCATGCCTCACTTTCTAGCAACGAATCCATGATTCTATCCATTTACTTTTACTGAGAACATAGTGGTGGTTATATCCAGCATGATCAACTTAATGAAATTTCCAGGAAACCCAAATACAATGAGTACTACCTCCAAGAACTCCTAGCTTACCATATTATATGTTTCTTCATGTCTATTTTCATAAGATACCTAGGAGATGCATTCTTCCTATTGTAGTGTCTTAAGAGATCATGACGAATCAACATATTATGCATCATTGATCTCACCTGGACAAAGGTTGATTGATTTTTTTCTACTAAAAGGCTATTTTTTTGTTTTTAGGCTACTGCAAATTAATTTTGATATGCACTTGTAAATGACATTACAACAGGAGATGAGCCTAAATTGGCTGAAAAATTCAGGAAAAAATTCTATCTTGGGAATAAGTGTAATACTTGTAGAGTTATGCTGCCTAAGTATCTTGTTGTTTTGAAAAAATTCTAGGACTGCAATAATAACATCGTGTCCCACTATAGACCATGTTGCTTTGTAGAAGCTACTTCCTAACCCATCTGGTCCAGGAGTTTCGTTACTATCTATCTGAAACATTGCCTTCTTTACATTTGATGGTTCAAACCTTTTGACTAAGTCACATTGTTGCTCTTATGTAAGCACCCTCCCTTTCCTTATCAGGTCCTCTACTGCTCGACTTCTATGCATTATCTTGTTCCCTATTATTTCCTCATTATACTTCACAAACAAATTTGCAATGATTGCAGGGTCTATTTGCCATTTTCCTGATCTACATTTCAGTTGTGTTGTAGCATGCTTCAATTTTTTGATGCTTTATGAGTGAATAGAAGTACTTGTTATTGTCATATCCCAACCTTATCCATGTAGCCTTACTCCTTTGTTGTAGAAATAGCTCATTCAGATTTGAGGAAGTCCTAATTTTTTGATACAGTTGGTTCTCTATTTGTTGATACTCTATGTTACCTGGATCTGTCTGCAATTGCACTTGTGCCTGCTTTAGTTTGACCCTATCTTTATCTGCCTCACTCACTATGATCTAGAAATCTTGTGAGTGTAATACTCTCAGCTTCTTTTCAACAACTTCAATCTTCTCACAACGTTGCACATAATACACTCCTCTATACTTGCATTCCATCCTTCTTGTACAATTCCTTGAAACTATGGATTTTTAGTCCACACATTACAGAATTGAAATGATTTCCTGGTCTTATAATTCTCAGTCAGTACTACTTTAGCTGGACAATGACCACAACTACCCTCAAGCAATAATAATACTTTACATGTAGGCATTGTGTCGACCATTCTCTATTATGAATATCCAATTAATTTTTGAAAAAAAAAAAAATTGTCCTTCATGCTTGTCACTGCATGTATATTTTTTCCCCCAAGTAGAAAAATTCCATCAATCCACAATGTATCACACATTCATTTAAAGTCCATAATTTCAGACCAAGTTACTGGATTCCCCCTATTCTGTCATCAGCACACAGTATTGGGTTGAAATCGCCTATTACCATTCATGGTTTTGTGCATCTCTTGCTCTGAAATAATAAGTTTTCCCACAACTCATTTTTGTCTTCCCTGCTATTAAAAGCATATACATGTGATATTTCAAATGAAATTTGTAGAGGAACAAACATTACCTGACAGATTATCTATTGAGCAGTCATACTAATGAGATTTATTTGATAGTAGTCAGCCCTCTATGTTATTCATACATGTTATTCATATCCTACCATTGTAATGCCTCTCCAAATATTTGGTATAGTTCCATCGAGTAAACATACTAGCAGTACCCCACTAAAAAGTAAATATATAGTAGAAAAAAATATTTACTGTGGTGAAGCAAATTAAATAAGAAGTCATATTTTAAAATAAGAATATATTATATTACCTTGAAAATGTTAGTTTTTGTTTTGAATTTTCTCTATCTTTTGTAGGAGAACTTAATTCTCCATACATATTTTTATTTCTTAAAAAAAACTTTTGAACTTCTTCATAGTGTCTTTATTGTCACATTTGTTTAATATAATTTTTTAATTTTAATTAAATATTTTTAATAATTATGATAAAAAAAAAAAATACACAAATGTTATGAATTATATTTAAGAGTAGAAATTATAAGTAAGATGAAGAGATATGAGTTATAAATAATTTGAATACATAACTTTAATTTGTAAGACATTAAATACATTAATAATTATACATTAATTTTATTTGTAAATAAATAAATGGTGAAAATAAGGGGGAAAGGTCAAAATATGAACAAAAAAATGATCAATTCCTGGAAAAGAGATGTGGCATGTTACTATTTCAAAAAACACAATTATATATAGATGTTATTAGTTATGTTGTTAAGACACATAAAAATAATCTAAACTGTAACATCCACAACGTAATTAAAATGAAAAGAAAAAATTATAAACTTTTCAAACAAAAAAGAATAATGACAAAAACAAATTGTTACATATGCCAAAGAAAAAAACAATGACAGCACATAATTAATATTATTTTTTGCGAGCATAATAAAAGTGGTTGAAATGTGATAATTATATTAATTGTTTTTCATTACCAAAAACAAGGTAGGATAGTAGAGAACCAAATGAGTAGCATTGTCAATACATGTAGTTAAGTTATTGTTATAAATCAAAGTTTTTTTTTTTTAATCAAAAGTAGCAAAGTTACTTATACAATTCAAAGTAAAGGGAACTCTACCAAAGTTAATTCTTAAATTATGCTTAAAAAAAATAATCTTCTAGCATCTTCCTTTCACGTAGACCTGTCATCATATTCTTCCTATGTCAAACTCATCGCCATAAGTTATCACTTGAACTTTTTTTAACATAACTATTCATAAATTAAATATCATATATATCAAAGCATAATTATATCGAGAAAACAAAACCTAAACTATACAATATATCTGCAAACTATTTTTTTGATTGTATAGTAGCAATAAATAATCATGATCTCTTTATATCTAACACATATTGTAATCAAACTACATTACTATATGATTATCAAGGTAATGTCAACTGTAACGCAAAGTGATCTTTGAAGAGAACAATCACATAATGACGATACATTGTTTCTTTTTACAGAGATTATTTATTTTTTTATACTTGTTTGGAGGATGATGATACATACATAAATAAAATATTAAGAAATCACATTTAAGTATATAAAAATAAAAAGAAAGACTTCATTATGAAATATTTCTTACCTTCATATATTTTTTTCTTGTTACATTAGTTAATTCACAAACCAACATGATAAAGAAGAGGAAGGATAATCTTGAATGTGATGTTCCATGAAAATGAATAAGAATTTATATAGGTGAAATAGAGAAATACATTCGTAAATCAATATAATGAAAAAGAGACGGAATAACCTTGAATGTAAATTTTGATGAAACAAAATATGAAAAAATATGAATATATATATTCTTTTATTCTCTTTTGAGGAGCTTAGGTAGTATTAGGGGTATTTTAGTAAACATATGATGTGATTCTGCAGCTACTCCATTTTTCTTAGCACGCTCTTTTTTGCATGATCTTTCAATATCTCTTTCTCAAACAATACATACACTCTTAATGTAAATTTATATATTAAAATTTCTAAAAAACTTTACCATTTAATCATTTTTAATTATTACTTAGGGATCAAAATTTTCTATTAAATATCTAAACGTAACATCACGGAAAATTACCTTTGCACATAATGGTGTTTTAAAAAAATTGTTAAACATTTAAAATTATATTAATCAATACTTCTTAAAATTTATAACATTAATAATATTTATAGATATTCATATTACACTTAATGAGATGATTTACCATTATACGAATATATATATATAAAACTTATTTTAAATATAATTTAAGAATATTTAATCTATAATATTTTTAAAAAAATAACTTAGTGAATAAATATTGGGCCCTTCTAAAGCACAAGTTTTTACCACTAGTTTTTTCTTTAATAAGAGACTACAATATTAAGGAGCTTGGGGTAGTAAGGGCTATTTATGAAATTATAAGTTAATTTTCTTTTGTTTTTCTTTTCAACTTCTTATAGTTATTTTTTTGTTTGTTTTGAGCTTCTTAATTATTGATCAAAATAATACTACTTATTAGTTAATCTCGTAAGCATTTAAAATTTATTAAATAGAAATTTATAAAATGATTCGAATTATATTAAATTCATGAATATATTAGTCCATATAAATATTATGGATTAATATAATTGAGTTAATTATTTAAGTCCAATAAATATGAATTTAATTAAAGTCTAAATTAATTGATTTGGGCTGTAATAGATGAGCCCGGTTTATTAAGCTCAATTTCATCTCATCCTAGAGGCTTGTTTTGGTATCACATGGCAAATGACATGGCATGCCAAGTCAAATAAGAAGTCAATAGGATCATGACATGTGTCAAAAATGACAAACCCGCTCTATAAAGCCCATATGCTATGTCACTTAAATTTGATTGGTCGAAGAGAATCTTGTTCCAATCACAACTTCTTTATTCTAAAACTATAAATATGGGTCGTCATAATTCACAAAAGGAACCAAGAATTCTTAAAAGAAGCTAGAGAAAGCTTGTGGATCAAAAGCCGCAGATTTCTCTACAAGGTACAAGTTCAAGAATTCAAGCGTTCAAGTTCAAGAACGATCAAGATCAAGACCACCGGATTCAAGATAAAGCTCGAAGCCCTTGAATTCAACTAGAAGTCAAGATCAAGATAAAGTTCAATTTCAAGTTCATTGTAGATTCAAGAACAAGCTCCAAAGCCCTTTAATCCAAGATCAAGATCATCAAGTTCATCAAATCCACAAATCAAGATCAAGACTACAAGATTCAAGATCAAGCTCGAATCCCTTCAATTCAAATAGAAGTCAAGATCAAGATAAAGTTCAAGTTCAAGAACGATCAAGATCAAGACCACCAAAATCAAGAACAAGCACGAAGCCCTTGAATTTAAGTAAAAGCCAAGATCAAGATAAAGTTCAAGTTCATCGAAGATTCAAGAACAAGCTCCAAAGCCCTTGAATCCAAGATCAAGATCAAGTTCAAGTTCAAAATTCAAGATCAAGCTCAAGAGGCCTTGAATTATATATGTAAAGACGAATCAGAGGAATTATAGAGATTGTAACACTCGCAATTTGAAATCAATAAATATGATTGTTGCGATACTTTTCATTCTTGATTATTATTTTCTCGACGCGAATTTTATTGACAACAAATTCTGGCACGCCCAGTGGGACCAAATTTGCCCTTCATCTCTTCTCTCACAAATTGAATCTACAAATATGAAGTCGCAAAGGTGAAAAAATAAGTACTTCAAGTCTCGTCTTTGAGTTTCATCGAGTCTACACTCCGACAAGCCTTGAAGCAGAGAGCATTTGTAGACATTGAAATTTTTTGGGACTCTACCAGATGCGTTCAATTCAAGTTGGGACTGTACAAGATGCATTCAATTCGAGTTGGGACTCTACAAGGGTTGTTCAACTCCAATTAGGATTCTTGGAGGCTACTCAATCCTAAATTCTAGTTCATGCCTATATAAAGGGTACTAAATTCCCTTAAAATGCATCTCAAAAATTTCATATAGAGATCGAAATCTCAAATATTCCGCAGATTCATGGAATATATTTAGATCAATTCCAAATCATCTTAATTTGAGAAATACGCCACTAACGGCCCTCAAATTATGAAGATCAAGTCCAAATCATCCCAGTTCGAGAAATACGCCACTAACGACCCTTGAATCATGGATAAATCTCATGAGAGAAGAATCAAGGGAGGTTCAGATTTGTACCCGCAATATATTTATAATGAAACTATGTTGCTTCATATTTTATTTGTGATTGCATTTTATTTTTTGTCACTTTAAAATTTATTGATAAATATATTGCGGATACAATTATGTTTCTTTCTTGATTCTTCTCTCATAAGATTTATCCATGATTCGAGGGTCGTTAGTGGTGTATTCTCGAACTTCGATGATTTGGACTTGATTTCTATAATCTGAGGATCGTTAGTGGTGTATTTCTCGAACTAGGATGATTTGAACATGATCTTAATAATTTGAGGGCAGTTAGTGACGTATTTCTCAAATTAAGATGATTTGGAATTGATCTAAAGATATTCCAAGAATTTGCGGAATATTTGAGATTTCGATGTTTTTATGGAATTTTCGAGATGCATTTAAAGGGAATTTAGTACCCTTTATATAGGCATGAACTAGGGTTTAGGGTTGAGTAGCCTCCAAGAATCCTAATTGGAATATAACACCTCTTGTAGAGTCCCAACTCGAATTGAACGCATCTTGTAGAGTCTCACAAAATTTCAACTTCTACAAATCTCATTGGAGATATTTTGGGGAATTACTCATTAGTTACTTAATCAATTATTGCTTATTAGTTAAATTTTTTTCTTTTCCTATTTTGCTTCTTACTTAATCAGTGAAATTGCTTATTAGTTAATCTTCTTTCATGCAAAGATATATATATATACTATACACCAATGGCGGACCCAGAATTTTTGCTTAGGGGGTTCAAAGTATAAAGAAGAGGTTCAGGTAGTAATGCAAGTGTGCGGTGAGCGTAGTAGCCCCTCGGCATGCTCTTTGTATAAGAATCATAAATATTTCATTGGTTCATAAAAGTAAAGACTAAACTAATCAAAGATATCGAGGACAAAGATACATTGATAAAAAATTTAGCGGATCAACTTATTACATAAGTTAATTCCTAAAACGCGTGAAAATTAAATAATGAAAAAGGAAGCGAGACGGTGAAGAAAGATATTTACCTAATCATGCTAAATTTAACTTACTTTATCATACCATATTAAACATTTATTTCTACTTTTATCATGATCCATCGAGTATTCTTAAAATTTCTTGTGTTTTTTATACTTTTATTTTGTAATGTTTTACTTTAGTTTTCACTTTTTAAAAATTTTAAATTAGTATCCATTCAATCACATATTACTATGAAAATCGTCAAGATTCTCTAAAAGTGTGTAAGAATATAGTTACTAATATTATAATGCATATTTAGATGATAAATAAATAACATCGTCAATTTTTTTAGTTCATATAGTTCAAATTACTAGGTTAGTCATAATTTGTAAAAAAAGACAAATAACGAATAAATCAAATAAGTTTAGTTTCCATCCCTCTAAAATAGAATTAAAAATATAAAAGAAATTTCATGAATTCTATAAATTAATATTTTTAAAAGGATGTTGACGATATTTAAGTTTCTTCATTCAATTACATCTAATTTACCTTCTTCTTTTTTTTAAATAAATTATATTTCTATCTCAATTTCAAGTTAAATATAATTCATCATATTTAAAAGATTTTTTCAAGTTAGTATATGAAAAAGAGTTACGTTGTAAAAACATGAATAATAGATATAAAAATAATAAAAGATAAAAATAAAAAGAATGTGTCTAATAAATTTAAACAAAAACAAATTAAAAAGAAGAAATGGAATAAAAGGAAAAAATAATGAAAAAGAAGAAAAGGTCTAAGCCCAAAAGTTCTATTTTCCAAAGCATTAAAAAAGAGGGAAAAAATGTTGCCCATGGGATTCAAACTTGTGACCAAGGGGCATATCTTGAACCACTTAACCACTAAGTCAAGCATGTACTTTGTTTTTAGGGGGTTCATTTTAATATATATAACCATAAAATCATAATATGACGTTATATATAGTGTAATTTTTTGACGAGGGGGTTCGGGTGAACCCCCTAGGGTCCACCTAGGTCCGCCCCTGCTAGACACATGTGCCCGTGCTAGTACGGGCCCAATCTGTGTTATTTGTTTATCTCAATTTATGTGATATAGATAGAATTTAGAAAGACAATCATATTTTAATATGATTTTTAGATATTTTAAATTGTTAATTATTTTGATTTATAGTACTTCTTAAATAATTTTTAAATAATATATGTTACTAATCTATCCTTATTTATGTGGCACTGATTCATGGATCAATCGAACTTTTTATATGTCTTTTAAATATTTTAAGTTGTTAATCACTGATATTTACAACACTTTTTACGTAATTTCCAAATTGAATAATACATGTTACTTTTTTTGTCCCATTTTATGAGACACCGATAGATTAATTTCAAGAATCAATCGAATATTTTATATGTTTTTTAAATATTTTAATTTGTCAGTTATCATAATTTATAGTATTTTTATGGAATTTTTAAATATATAAAAAATTTAAAAATAAGACAAATAAATTAAAACGAAAGAATCATAAGAAAATTAGAGAAGACGTGTAACAGTTGATTTTAGGCAGATTATCAATTTGAGACTATGCGTTTGATATCTAAGTTGTTAATATGCTTGACTTACTAAATAACAAAGGCAGGATCTTTAAACATAATGTGGATTATAGCAAAATAAAATAAAATAACATTGAACAGTAGAATTTTTAGAAGTAATTAGAAAAGGTGAAAATGTAATTGCATAGAAAAGCTGTAAATGGGCCCACAAGTCAAGGATAGTATATATCTTTTTGAGGGATACGTCAAGAACTAAACAAATGTTAGCTGGTTGTTTAGTTCAGTAGTGAAAAGGAATAGTATTATTTTTCATTTCATACCTAATGAGATGATTTACAATCATACAAATACAAATATATAATTTATTTTAGATTTTTAAAAAATTAAAAATATTTAACCAAAATTGTTTTAAAAAGTGACTTTATAAATAAATATTGGGCACATGCAAAGCACGAAATTTTCGCTACTAATAGAAAAATAAAGGCTTAAGTCATTTATGACCTCTTAAAATTGTCCGCATAAAAAACTTAGACACCTCAATAGACCCTATTTCCTATTAGGCACTCCAATTTTTAAAAATAAATACTTCTTGAACATCTTCCCGACTCTTAGTAAAAGAGGAAGCATACATATGATATGGCAAAATAACAAATCAAATGAAGACACATGACATTTTAACTTAAAATAATTATAAAAATGTTGAATATAAACAAGTCAAAATCTAAAAAGAAAAGACTTTCAATTTAAAAAAAAAAAGATGGAAATTATACACCCCTCACCCCCACCCCGCCCCCACTCCCACGGCAACCCGCCCCAAACCTCTCCATTTCTTCTCGTTCCCTAACACTCACCCTTGTTCATCATTGTTAATTCTTCATATTTATGTATGAATTTTACCATTTTTGTTTCTCTTTAGGCCTTTTTTCTTATTCTCGTTTAAATTGATAGTGTTTTCTTAAAATATTTGTTCTTCCTTTGTTTATTTTGATTTCGATTTTACTTTCTTTTTTTTCTATTTCTACTTCGATTTATGGAGAAGAAGGGATGTGGGTGGGGGTGGTGTGTCGGGGAAGATGAAGAGGGAGAGAGAAAATATTTGAATAATTATCTCTATTTATGAAAGTATAGGGTAGTTAGGTAAGTGGGTGGAGAATTTTAGGATGATTTAGGTTAGTTTTGTTTCAAATCTTTATCTTCCTTTTTTCAAAAATTTTTACCTACGTGTTTTTAACTATCCCTTTATTAGTGTTTTATTTTTCTTTTTTCTTAATCATTTCATGGCAAGTAAATATTAACACTTACATCAATTTTTATATGTAAATCTGTATATTGTAGTTTGATCACATTAATCAATTTTAGCTTTTTCTAATTTATTTTGATCAATAGCTATGCCTGACTGTAATAGTTTTGTAAATTAGATATTCTTTACGACCAATTGAATTTTTATTTTATTTTTTAATATTTTGAATTGTCAATTATAGTAATTTATCGAACTTCTTATTGTCACGACCCAAAGTACACCCTAGACGTGACATGGCGTATAAGACCCCGATAGGCCCTACATAAGCCACTTAGCATACATCATACAAGATAATAGAACAAAGAGTTTTAAAGGTAGCATAACAAATATAAGAGTTTGATAAAAAGTAGCGGAAGTCGAACATAAGTCTCAAAGGCATCTATTACATCATAAGGAAGTGATTAGGACGTAACTCATACATCACATACAAAATCTGAAATAAAAAGACATGAAAGCAATAAAAGAGTCTCGGTCCTCGGAACATGAGGACTCACCAATCTTCAATGTCTATAAGAGATCACTAGCCACGAGTATGAGAGGTAGGAGCGCCGTACCCTACATTAGTAAAACAATGTAGGCACAAGTATGTGTTAGTACATGGAATTTACCAAGTATGATAGCAATGCATAAGAGTTATGAAATAATGCTAAAAGAGACTTTATATGACATGCAATGACCAAGCTAAATCATAAAACAACATGTTAGAAAACATAGGTCATAACCATGGTCATTGCAAGCTAAACATCTTTAAAACACATTTGAGATACTTTTAGAAAGTAACTTCAGTTAATTATTGTGGGATATTTATCTTTAACCGACATAAACCATGTGAGCTATAACATGGAATCTGGTGTCTATCCAAACCGAAAAGAGATTTCCTTACTTGCTAAGGTAACAACCATAAACTTCTAGCTTAGGTCGATCCACTAGCTAATGTCTATCTAAGACAAACCTACGGTGGCACATAGTTATGGGACATGGGTAATCGCCGCATGTCCACTCGGTGCTAAGCATAAATCCCACGGAATAGTCATTAATCTGAACTTGTCTTATTATACATGGAAGGGCACAATCAAGTAGCCAATCCAAGCTACAGTTCATTAGAATAACTCCTTAATCTCGATTCAACTTAGGTGAGAAAACCTTTCAACCTTATGAATCCTTTATGTGAGAAAACCCTTTCACAATCATGTTTTGAGTAGTATGTGAGAAATCCTTTCACAACAACAACAACAACATCTATGCTTACTCTCAAGCAACCTTAAGTCATTTAGACCAATTTCAAAAAGAAACATGCATATCTTCGTAAATTCATTTTTCATAGTTCAAAAACTTCATCATATGATCAAAATCTAGAAATCATGGATCATGCATGGGTTCAAGTGAATTCAACCTAAAAACATGTAATCATCTCAATTCATGCATAGAAAGACATAAAATAATCAATTAGATCATAATTGAAAAGAACCCATGAGATTGAGTAAAATCCTAACTTCAATTAGAGATTCTAACTTGTAAAATTGGAGAATTTAGGAACCCTATGGAGGAAAGGACTCCATAGGTTAATACTATTATACCTTGATGTCAAAAGCCCACAATCAATGGTGAATTTAGAGACTTGATCTTGAAACCCTAGACTTATTCTTCAAGCTTTAGAGAGAAATTTTGAGGAAGAACTTGGAGTGGTTTTGGGAAATTTGAAGAATGATTTAGAGTACTTAGATTTTAGGCTTAAAAGATTTATATAGGGTCTAGGAATAGGATTAAAATGACATAGTTAAGGCATTAATCAATTAGGAAAAAGATCAAAATACCCTTTAAAAGTAACTGCCGACTTCTATCTACGGTCCGTAAGTCCTTCTACGGACCGTAGTCAACCATAGAAAGTGATCAGAGACTCTAAATTTGGCCAACAAACAACGAAACCCATGTACGACTCTTAGGTCTACCTATGGCTCGTACATGCCGACCGTAGACACCAACTTTAAGATTAGAAATTTTACTAAGTCTGGGGGTGACCTACGAGACCTACCTATGACTCGTCGAAGGAACAACTGACCGTCCTGTTAAACCGTAAAAAGGGTAATGGGACTTGTTTTGAAAAAAATATTTTCCACTACCTACGGTTGCCACCTACGGCCCGTTGAAACTTCTACGGTCCGTAGATACAGACACTAGCCTAGAATTGAAATTTTTCTTCTTTTCCGAATTTGAGGTGTTACAATATCTCCCCCTTGGGAACATTCTTCCTCGAATGGAACTCAAGACATCATAAGGAACATATGAAGAAGATCTAACAACCCAACATGAATGCAATCATATAAATGCACATATCCAAAGAGAAAAAATTGACTCCAAGCTAAAGCATATTCAAAACATCATTCCATAAGGCCTATATGCAACTCATACTCAAATGCACATAGACATGGAGAAATCAATCAAGTTAACTCATTTTCTCAAAATCAAGTTTTCATGAGCATGCATGTATGAGGAAATATGAGAATGACTAAGACATAAGGATGGACCATGAGGAATTAAATACCTCAAGCTAGAGTGGGGTCGGAGGGAAAGAGATGAGGGTAACGGGATTTCATATCGGCTTCGGCCTCCCAAGTTGCACCCTCAACCAACAGATTCCTCCAAAGAAATTTCACAAAAGCAACTTTCTTATTTCTTAACTTCTGAACTTGTCGGTTCAAAATCTCAACCAAACTTCTTCATATGAAAAATTCTCCTTAACTTCCAAGGGAACAATGGATGTCAGATCTCCAATACTTTTCTTCAACAAGGAGACACGAAAAACAGGATATACCGATGCCAAATCATTAGGCAAATTAAGTTCATAACCAACTTTACCAAAATGCTTCAAAATATGATATGGGCCTATATATCGGGGACTAATCTTCCCTTTCTTTCCAAACCTCATCACATCCATCATGGATGAGATTTTTAAGTAGATCCAATCATGAACATCAAACTCAAGGCCTCTCCTTCTAACATCGGCATAGGAATTTATCGACTTTGATATATTTTCAACTTTCTCTAATAAGTTAAACTTTCTTCATAGCCTCATATACAAACTCGGGACCTATCAAGAAAACTTCACCCACTTCAAACCAACTTATAGTAGATCTACACCTCCTACCATGAAGAGCCTCAAATGGAGCCATACCAATGCTGGAATGATAGTTATTATTGTAAGCAAACTCAATCAAAGGCAAATTATCATCCCAATTGCCATTGAAGTCAATCACACAAGCTCTCAAAATATCTTCCAAATTTTGGATAGGAAGATCCGCTTGCCCATCGGTTTGCGGATGAAAGGCTGTACTAAGCTTAACGCGAGTACCAAGACCCTTTTTAAAGGATTTCCAAAATAGAGAGGTAAATTGGGTACCAGGATCAGAGATAATGGATAAGGGCACTCCATGCAACTGATTAACGTTTCAAGCACACCTCATCCAATTCTAGGTGTAAACGGTCGTTAGTTAGTATAAAACCCTACGAAGAGTTGGGGTCGAACCTACAGGGAGTGGTACGTGTCTAAAATTCAGTTATGAAGTACAAACGTGGTCCAAATAGTTATAGGAATAAAAATTATCGAAAACATATAAATAAATCTAAAGGGATGACAACGAATGTCAGATGGGGGGTTTGGATTTGTAATGAACAATTGAAACAACAATAAAAATATGGAAAAATAACAATATAGAGAGGAGTTCTTGGGATGTGATCGATTATAGGCTAGTTATACTATATGGGTAATTGAAATCTAACGATCATTTGCTGAAACATTGTGGGTAGGCTAGACTTTAAGTGTAATAGCTTTCTCTCGAACAACTATTACGATTCAGGTGATTTCTTTCGAACATCAACAAGCTTAACAAGATAACCAGCCCACAACCTTAATACATCCACTCTCTTGAGCTAGATGGGTAGGATTGGATTTAAGATTCACTCTCTCGAGCTGAACCCATACTGACCCAATACCCACAAATTATTAATCAAAAGATTTGGCTCCAAAACCCCTTTCTCAATCAAGCTAAGAACTCAAAATTAGAATTGTATTTGCAACTACAAATCATAGATTAAAACTCAGATAATGATTAAACCCACATTAAAACAACAATTTCATCATCAAACAACAATACCCATACGATAATTAGACAAATAAACACATGATCACACCTCAAGAATTGAGGTTTTAGCTACACATCATAAAAACATAGAAACGGTTACCAAATGCATTAGCCATGATCTGGGTAAGAATCTCCAAGTCTTTACAATACTTTTCAAGGATTAAATTCAAATACCCACTTTCAAATTCTCCAAAATTCTACAATTAGAACTCAAAAACTAAGAGAAAAACTCTAAGTCTAGAATGGGAACTGTAATATCTGGGAGAGAACTCCTCAAAATTTCATTTAAAGTCCAATTTATAGTTTCCCAAAATTTAGCCTGAAAGTCCACTCACTAGATTAAGTTGCGCCTCGCCGAGTGGATCGGCGATCCGCCGATTGTCCTCTTCCATCGCCATTTTGCATTGGCCATCAGCATTTCAGGTCCTGTAACTTTGGGCGATATAATTTGTTGTCACGGAACCGATCAACGATTCACCGAATGCCCATTTCTGTCGCCAACTTGGTTCTTCCTCAGGGCTGGCATGTTGGAACTTTAGGCGAGCTAAAGCGCCACTCGGCGGTTCGCCGAGTAGTCTTGGCGATCATCAGGATTGCTTTTCTTCACTTTTTCAGCTTTTTCAGCTTTTTTAGCTCCTTTTTGTCCGGTCATGTCCTTGCCTTGCTCTTTAGCCTCCATAGCTGCAAATCAACACTTTAACATCAGTTTAGAGCATAAAATAGGCATTTGAGGACACTTATACTATCAAAACAAAGTCCAAATGAGTCCAAATCTCAGACTCATCAACACCCCAACTTAAACTTTTGCTTGTCCTCAAGTAAAACTCAAGATCAATCAGTTCAACAAGGATGCCTACAAACAGTGCTGTATAAGACTCAACATAAATGCACACAACAAGGTTCAAACTACTCATACAATGATCACTTGTGCACTCAAAGTTTCAAATTGTGAGTCACCATCATCAAGAGTACTCAAGCTCACAATGCTTGCTTCAAATGCAAGTTCAAGCTCAACAAAGGTATTCAAATGCCCTCACAACAAAGATTATTCCATATTCATACCAAATTTCTCAACAATTTAAAGTCCCGGAATCACGCTCAACTCTCACACTCACAAAGATGAACACATGCATGACTCCACCCATAGGCTTGCCCTTATTTTCCAATCAACATTCGTTTCAGCTCACTCAAGATCAAAAAAGTCTTTTTAAGGCTTGTAATGAGGTTGAGTGTAAAGGTATGACAATTTAAGCTTAGTGGCTTCTACCTTCATGAAGTATGGCTTGAAAATTATTTTCTCCTTTTCTTCCTCATTCAAACATGATCATAATCCTCCCCATTATTCAGCTAGATATGAATCACCGGATACCTCATTTCTTTTGCTATTTTCGCAACTTTATTTCACAACTTTTTCTCTTTTTCAGTCTTTTCATTTCCTTCTTCTTTTTCATTTCTTTTTTCTTTTTTCTCTCTTTTTTTTATATTGGAGGGTTCCGTTATTTTTTAAACAATCCAACAAGGGGGAATATTTATTACTTCTTGATTTTCCTTCTTTTTCACCACACCCCCAACTTAGGCTTTTGGCCTAAGTTGGCTATTCAAACAAACCATGCTTCATGAAAGTTATGGCTGAAGGGATAAAGAGAGGTCACAATTGTTCAAATTTCTTCGAAGAAAAGGGGGTAAGACTCAATGGGTGGCAAAACAAGATTCACAACTTCTCAATCAACCGAACCAACGAGGCAAATTCTAGGTGTCATCATGCACAATGTTCAAGGTAATCTCACCACAGAAGGCATTGCTACAATTATCAAACAAGACTCCACACTTTCTAGCTAGCATGCAATGCTCATCACAAGAGACTCATTCGACAACCGGCTAGCCACAACGAGATGCTAAAAGTTCACATATTGCATATGTAACTTCGTTTGCCTCATCGTAACCGCACATTCATTTTGTTCGATTAGGAGCACTATTCAAGTCATCGGTATTGACCACAACCGACACTCAAATTTGAACAAGAACAACCACAATCATACACAAAAGAGGTGGTAAAATTTTAAAATTTGGTTCAAAATCATTTTTAGTCAAAACCATGGGCCACAAGATAAAACATCCTCAATACCAAAACCACGATTCATATAGATATAAACCAAATGGACCCAATATTCGCAAAACAACCAAAATCACTATTCATAAAACAGTCACAAGAGGTAGGTATGTAAATACCTCACCCCACCCAAAAAAATAAGCAATTGTCCTCAAGTGCAACTAAAACAAAAACAGTGTATAAAAAGTAACAGAGAGGGAGGGGAAAAATCATCCTGCCAGGCTAAGCCTGGGGCAAAGTATGCATGTCCGCCACTCCATCTGTCCGGGCATCAGTGCCCGGTGTCTCATCAACCTTGGCTCCACTGGAGCCCACCATAAATACATCCCTCAAAGAGGCCTGAACAGCTGAATCTACCATGGCCTCCTCTAAGTCAGTCAGGCCCACAAAAACAACCTCTTCATGCACACTAAGCTGCTCCTCATCAGTCTCAGCCTCAGACTTAGCAGTAGCAACATCAACCCTAATCTTATCTCCGCTAGTAGCCGGAGGCACATCATAACAAGCTGGAATATCTACAATCGGGTCATCCGGGATCTCCACCGTCCCAAATAGCAAAGTAAAGTCTGTGGACTTCATCTGGTCCACATCCTTCCTCAGCCCAATAATATCGGCCTTCAAGGGCGTCACCTTATCAGTAGCTCTCTGTCCTTTCTCACACACCTCAAATCTCGACGTAAGGGCATCAATAGAAGCGCTGAGAGGTGTCAGTGCAACAATAATGGCTCTCTCGATCATCCAAGGAACATCAGCCTCTAATCGGGAGGCACGCACATCAGCAGATTGGGCCAAATGCCCCATCTTATACAACATTGCCTGGGTGATCGGAGGCCTAGAAGCAGAAGTACCAGCAACAGATCTAGGGGGCGGGGGAGTAGCAGAAGTACTCGGAGTGCCGGAAGGAGTGGGGCTAGAAGTAACTGAAGGCCTTGTGGCCGAAGTAGGAATGGCTGCCTCTGCAGGAAACGTATCAATATTAACCTCCGGGGACGTGTCCATCGGAGCTCCTCTCCTCCTGTCAGCCTCGTCCCATGTGTACTTGGCCTCAATACACCGGATGTCTGTAGAAGATGTGGGTGTAATCTCAACATCCCTCTTCTCATCTAGAGGAACTCTAGCCTGGCGACATAACTATGTGATCAGTACCAGGAATGGCAGAGACGTCTGGCACTGCTTGGCCCTCATGGCCATCTCCTGCTGATGATCATGCCCAAATTAAGCTGTTTCCTAGCAATGATACTCCTGAGGCAGGGTGCCTTTGGGTGGCGGAGGATAGACTCGTTCTGAGACGGCATGATCGAGCTGCTAATAAATCCAAACCAATATCTCGCTGCCACATTGAGATCCTTCTTCTCTATATGCGCTCCAGCCTCAATCCACCTCGGGGTGGTATCAGAAAGAACAGGGGCTAGCCAACCCTTGACATCATCCAGAGTCTTTGTTGTGAGCATACTCTGATACTCGTGTATGAAATCTGTAGCCCTCTCAAACATAACATTTATATCATCACTGTTGCATCTAACTTTCTTCCCTCGGATCATCACGAAGTCCACCAGCTTGAAGGCACTGACCTTCTTCTTCCCCTGAGGTACTAAATCACCGTAAGCTGAGTAGAACTCCCAGACCTAGGTAGGAATGTATGGGCCACGGGGCTTGGTGAAGACCTCGAACCTGTGGAACCTGAGGGTGTCCCACACATTTGGGTGCATATCCACTACACCATCTGTGGACAATCTCTTCTCCTCTAAGATGGTCCCCAATCCCTCCGCCTTTAACCGATTGAGTGACCGGGGAGGAAGACCCTGTACTGGTGGTGCTGGGACTACCGTCTGTATTGGAGCTGGAGGGGTCAGCTCCAGAATCCTTGACAGATCATGACGCGCTTTGGAGCGTAGCTCGGCTTGCCGGGCCTGCGGTAATTGATCTTCATCAGGCTCTGAGAAAGAACCCTGAGAATCATAAGATTCTCCCTCACTGCCGGAGTTTACTCCGGTGTCTCAGCTATGGGCGATTTGCCCTTTCCTTTTCCTCCCTTTGGAGGTAGCTTCTTGGCCTTCATATTGGAAGTAGCTGCTTCCTCATTTATAATGACTCCGCGTGCCCGCTTTCGGGGCGGAATGCCACTATCCGTCAAGTTGGTCCTAGCCATTCATGTAAACAACATAGAGAAACGTTAGAAAAAGTACAGAAAGACTCGCCGAGTTACTTTGGTGAGCTAAGTCGGGCTCGCCGAAAGTACCAGCACAAAAAATTTCAAAATTCAAGACAGGTCGGCGATGTCCAGGGCCATTCGGCGGATTGCCGACACCTATCGGCGAACTAGAAGTAGTCCGCCAAAAGTGACAGTGTATTTTATGGATTAGGGGCACAAAAGGGCGATCAAGAAGGACTTTTGGTGAGTCGGCGAGTGAACTTGGTGAGCACATGCATATCGCCGAACGTTACAAACCACAAACTCAGCAATTCAAGAAACTAAAGGCGATCTAGGGGGATTTGGGCGAACCGCCAAACGGTTCGGCGAGCTCGACGCAGCTTGCCAAACGGCCCAACGTGCAAGTTTTCAACCCCTATCTTCAAAATCCAACCCGCAGCCCACGAAAACAAAATTAAACATATACATTGTTAAATTCAATCAAGACCCATACTACCCATGCCCTCGGGGTACTCAGACTTCCCCCGATTTGGCCAAAATTAGCCATTTGACATCTTTTGCCCTTAAGAATGACGTCAAACGCTCCATCATTGGGCAAACTATGTCATTTAGCACAATCCAGGGTTACTTAGACTTCACCCCGCTTGACCCAACACAAATTTATTGCAACCAACGATTTAAACTCTATTTTAACAAGCAAGGACATAGGACTCGATCGAGAACACACAATTAGGCACTAATTTCACTCATTATGGGCAGTCCAACAATAAAAAAATGATTAAATCATGCTACCCAACAAAAAATACCAACAATTTACCGATTTGCATTCAAGATCAACCACATATGGAGTTTGGGTTCGGAAAACCAACCTCTTATGCTGAAAATGATAGATTGTAATGCTAGGCAGCAAAGTTCCACAATCTCGAGCAAATATTTCACGTGATACGAGGGTAAAACAAGAAATTATGAAAGATTTAAAGTTGGTTGAGAGGGTACGGAAGTTAAAAATGGGAGAAGATGAATGATTTTGAAATTTTAAACCGTTTGGCCTCTAAAACCTTTCAGTTCGCGCAACCTTCGGTGGTGTAAGTCGTGTCCGCCGAACCACTCAACGACACGCCGAGTGGTGTTTTAGTCCGCCGAGATTTACAAGACTCCCAGCAATTTGGAGGTTCAAACGGCGGAGATAGTCGGGCTCACGGACCTGTTCGGCGAGTCGCCGACTGCACTTTCAGCTCGCTGAGTTTTACAGAGTTCTCCTTCAAGATAGGTGGTTCCAACGACGGTCCAAGTCGAGGCTCGCCGACCTCTTCGGCAAATCGCCGACTGGACTTTTGCTCGCCAAATATCTATTTTTCAACACTTTTCACTTTTCAACCTGCACAAGCAACACCCGTTATTCACAAACAAACTTTAATAACATCAAATACTTGGGTTGCTCCCAAGAAGCGCCTTAGTTAACGTTGTGGCACGATGAAAATACCGATTCAAGCTTCATTTTTGGGATTGGACGTTGTGTCACTAGGCAACCCCCATTTTTGTCTTGGATTCAATTGGGTCGAGATTTGACCCATTTGTGTTTCCAGCTGCTTAATAGAGACTGAGTGAGAAGTCACCGTCTGATCTTGAGTTGATACATCCTCCTTCATCTCTTTCAACACCTTGTCTGACCCTTCAACTTTGTTGAGAATGTGTGATAGCATATCTTCTGTACGACCACCTTCTGATTCCTTAGGCTTTTGACACTCATGGGGTGGGACGTATATGTCCTTGTCCCCTTCTCTCTCCTTTCAAGTGGCGTTGCAATCACGCCAATATCTGTCACGGTCTCTCTATCCCTCATCTCTGTTCCAACCTTGCATTCCACCCGGCCTTGGGTAGTTTGGACAAAATCCTCTTCCTTGATTTGCAAGGAAGTTCACTTCCTCATTGTACATCGCTTCAAAATGTGCTTCATCGGGGTTTACTCCACCGACACCCATAACATTAACACTCTTTGCACCACTACCCATGACATTTTTAGCCAAGATATCCAGCTGGGTCATCATTTTGGCCATGTTTTGGTCTCTTTCTTGATCCTTTTCGATCTGCTCTTTTGTCATTCTAAACGTGAGAGGAGACATTTGGTCCTTGCGAGTGTACCATGCTCTATTTATCTTGGTCATACAATCAAGGAGTTGAGACGCTACTTCATAGGGTTGTATCATTATACCACCGGGAAAAAGTTGATGAGCAACTCTTTTGTTCACCGAATCGAGACTCCTATAGAAGTATTGCAGTAACACGTCATTTGGAAGTCCATGAGTTGGGCACTGAAGCACCAGCTTTTTAAATCTCAGCCACGTCTCGTGGATTGGCTCACCTTCCAAGCGTTTAAAACCTTGGATACTGTCTCTGAGTGTCATCATCTTCGATGGTGGGAAGAATCTCACTTGGAATGCTGCGGTCAGCTCATCCCAAGAGGTGATTGAGTCCCTCGATAACTCAGATAACCATTTGGTAGCTTCACCCATCAAAGAGAATGGGAACAACCTGAGACGGATTGATTCTTGTGATATTTTCTTGAATGAGAACGGGCCACAAACGTCCACGAAGTTTTGAATATGCTCATGGGGATCCTCATGAGCCATCCCTCCGTATAACCCTTTCAATTGTAGGAGCTGAAGCATTGTGCTAGTGATGTGGAAAACATCGTTTCCTTCAGCCGGAGGTAGACGAATTGCACCAACACCACCCAATTGAATTGAGTCATGTACATCATTCAGATTTCCAATATTGTCTTAGTGGCCCACTTGGCTACCATTACTCCAGTTTACACTCATCTCTTCCTCTGCTCAAAACAAACAACACAAACACAAACCAAAGTAAGTCGATCATAAAAAGAACACAATTTAACTTCAATAATAGAATTTCAAACAACACCACTCCCAGACAGTGGTGCCATTTTGATTAACGCTTCAAGCACACCTTCTCCAATTCTAGGTGTAAACGATTGTTAGTCAGTATAAAACCCAACGAAGAGTTGGGGTCGAACACACAGGGAGTGGTACGTGTCTAAAATTCAGTTATGAAGTATAAACATGGTCCAAACGGTTATAGGAGTAAAAATTATCAAAAACATACAAATAAATCTAAAGGGATGACAACGAATGTCATATGGGGGGTTTGGATTTGCAATGAACAGCTGAAACAACAATGAAAACAGGGGAAAATAACAATATAGAGAGGAGTTCTTGGGATGTGATCGATTATAAGCTAATTATACTATATGGGTAATTGAAATCTAACGATGACTTGCTGAAACATTGTGGGTAGGCTGGACTTTAAGTGTAATAGCTTTCTCTCAAACAACTATTACGGTTCGGGTGATTTCTTTCGAACATCAACAAACTTAACAAGATAACCATCCCACAACCTTAATACATTCACTCTCTCGAGCTAGATGGGTAGGATTTGATTTAAGATTTACTCTCTCGAACAGAACCCATACTGACTCAATACCCACAAATCATTAATCAAAAGCTTTGGTTCCAAAACCCCTTTCTCAATCAAGCTAAGAACTCAAAATTAGAATTGCATTTGCAACTACAATTCATAGATTAAAACTCAGCTAATGATTAAAGCCACATTAAAACAGTAATTTCATCTTCAAACAACAATACTCATACGATAATTAGACAAATAAACACATGATCACACCCCAAGAATTGGGGTTTTAGCTACACATCATAAAAATAGAGAAACGGTTACCAATTGCATTAGCCATGATCTGGGTAAGAGTCTCCAAGTCCTTACAATGCTTTCCAAGGATTAAATTCAAAGACCCACTTTCAAATCCTCAAAAATTCTACAATTAGAACTCAAAAACTAAGAGAAAAACTCTAAGTCTAGAATGGGAACTGTAATATCTGGGAGAGAACTCCTCAAAATTCCATTTAAAATCCAATTTATATTTTCCCGAAATTTAGCCGGAAAGTTCACTCGGCGGATTAAGTCGCGCCTCACCGAGTGGATTGGCGATCCGCCGATTGTCCTCTTACATCGCCATTTTGCATTGGCCTTCAGCATTTCAGGTCCTGTAACTTTGGGTGATATAATTTGTTGTCGCGGAACCGATCGGCGATTCGCCGAATGCCCATTTATGTCACCAACTTGGTTCTTCCCCAGGGCTGGCATGTTGGAACTTTAGGTGAGCTAAAGAGCCACTCGGCGGTTCGCCGAGTGGTCTTGGCGATCATCAGGATCGCTTTTCTTCACTTCTTTAGCTTTTTTAGCTCTTTTTTGTCCGGTCTTGTCCTTGCCTTGCTCTTTAGCCTCTATAGCTGCAAATCAACACTTTAACATCAGTTTAGAGCATAAAATAGGCATTTGAGGACACTTATACTATCAAAACAAAGCCCAAATGAGTCCAAATCTCGAACTTATTAACAACCTAACCATTTCTCTTTAGTACAACTAAGCTAGGTCCTCCGCCGAATAAGAAACCTTGACGGGAATGAAATGAGCTGATTTCGTCATACGATCCATAATAACCCAAATCGAGTCATGTTGTTGCCGGGTGCGGGGTAAACCAATAATAAAGTCCATATTCAAAACTTCCCACTTCCAAGTGGGGATGCTAATATCCTTGGATAAACCTCCAGCTTTTGATGCTCAAATTTCACTTGTTGACAATTAGGACACTTAGCCACAAATTCCGCAATATCCTTCTTCATCCCATTCCACCAACAGACTTCCCGTAAGTCATGGTACATCTTGGTGGCTCCCGGGTGAATAAAATATCGAGAACTATGGGATTCTGATACAATCTTCTCTTTCAAATAATCAACATTGGGAACACACAAGCGACCTTAATACCAAAGTACACCATCTCCCCCTTGGGAGAAAGCCTCAACGGACTTCTTAAGCATCGCTTCCTTCAATTCAAATAAATTCGGATCAAGACGTTGCTTGTCTTTCACATCTGACACAAAAGATGATTCTGAACCATAATTGACCATAACTCCGCCTTTGGTGCAATCAGCCAACTAAACTTCCAATTGGGCTAATCTATGAACATCTCGAACCAATTTTTTTTTATCATCCTTAATATGAGCAACACTACCCATTGATAAATGACTAAGAGTATCTGCCACCACATTCTCCTTGCCGGGGTGATAGAGAACACTCATGTCATAATCCTTTAGTAACTCCAGCCACCTTCTTTGGTGAAGATTTAGATCTTTATGCTTAAACACATATTGTAAATTTTTGTGGTCGGTAAAGACATCAACATGAAAACCATATAATTAATGCCTCCATATCTTTAAGGAAAAAACAACCGCCGCCAATTCTAAATCGTGGATAGGGTAGTTACTTTCATGAATCTTAAGTTGCTGCGAAGTATAAGCAATAACTTTCCCATTTTGCACAAGCACAACCTAGCCCAACTCTTGAAGCATCACCATAAACCACAAATTCATCGGATCCTTCTGATAAAGTCAACACCGGAGCATAAGTAAGTCTAACTTTCAATTCTTGAAAACTCTTTTCACACACTTCAGACCATACGAACTTAACCTTCTTTTGGGTCAATGTCATCAATAGAAATGCAATCGAAGAAAACCCTTCAACAAACCTTCTATACTAACAAGCCAAACCCAAGAAACTTTGAATATCCAAAGGGGATAGAGGTCTAGGTCAACTCTTAACAACATCCGTCTTCTTAGGATCTACCTCAATACCCTTATTGAGAACAATGTGACCAATAAAAGCCATAGATCTTAACCAAAACTCGCATGTACTAAACTTTGCAAAGAGTTATTGGTCCTTGAGAACCTGCAACACAATCCTCAAATGATCGGTTTGCTCATCCTCACTCCTTGAGTAAATCAAGATATCATCGATGAACACAATCACAAACATATCAAGGTATTGTCTAAACACCTTATTCATCAAATCCATAAATGTGTCCGAAGTATTATTCAAGCCAAAGGACATTACCAAAAACTCATAATGACCATACCGAGTTCAAAAAGCGGTCTTCAGAATGTCATCTTTCTTCCCCCTCAATTGGTGATAACCCGACTGGAGGTCAATCTTAGAAAAGTAACTTGCTCCTTGCAGTTGGTCAAACAAATCATCTATCCTTAGAAGAGGATATTTGTTCTTAATGATAACCTTGTTCAATTTCCGGTAGTCAATACACATAAGGAGTGAACCATCTTTCGTTCGAACAAACAAAACTAATGGAGAGATAATCGGTCGGATGAAACCCTTATCTTACAAATCTTTCAATTGATCCTTTAACTCCTTGAGTTCTGTCGAGGCTACAATAAGAAGGAATAGAGATAGGTTGTGTTTCTGGGAGAAGGTCAATACCAAAGTCTATTTCCTTTTCGGGAGGAACACCGCGTAAATCATCGAGAAACACTTCCAGAAACTCATTAACAACGGGGACCGACTAAAGGATGGGGGCTTTCAGTATCTGTATCCCTAACTCGAACAAGGAGATATAGACAACCCTTAGAAATCATTTTCCTAGCTTTAACACAAGAGACAAACTGACCCTTAGGCATAGAATTTCCCTCTTTCCATTCTAGGATGGGTTCATTTGAAAACTGAAACTTGACTACTCGGGTTTTACAATCAATAGAAGCATAACATGAATGCAGCCAATCCATACCAAGAATAATATTGAAATCTAACATATCAAGATCGACAAGATCAACATGAGTGACTCTATGGGATAAGGAAACGGGACAATCTCTATAGTCTATAGACTCTTTTAGCCAGAACGGATTCACCAATAGGAGTAGAGATCGAAAAAATGTATAACAACACTTCCGGAAGAATATCAAAATCTCATAGCCACATATGGCGTCACAAAGACAAGGTAGCACCAGGATCAAGCAAAGCATAAACATTAAGATGGAAGACTTTCAACATACCAGTAACCACATCGGGAATACCCTCTTCTTCATGATGACTTTGAAGTGCATAAAATTTGTTTTGCTTCTGACTCCCACTAGAACCTGACGAAGGGTAAGGTTGAGCTCGTCGAAGATTATCTCCTTCATTCTTAGCAACTGAGGGACAATCCCTTATCTTATGATCTGTCTTGCCACAACCAAAGCATACATTAGAACCAGCTAGGCATTTACCCTTATGCTTTCTTCCACACCTAGGACAAGTAGACAATGAAGATCCACCACCATTTACTCCTTAAAGTTTAGGGTTAGACACCTTATCTTTGTTGAATTTAGGAGACAGAGCATTAGAGAAATCTTGAGCGAAAAAACTTTGTCGAAACTCAGAACGACCATGTCTATCGGACCTCGAATGTGAAAAGTCACCATCACTAGTCTTGGCCCTCTTTGCCTCTATTCCTTAAGTTTCTCCTCTTCGATTTGTTGAGCATGAACCATTAGGCGAGAAATTTCCATATCATTAATGAGCATGGCGGTACTACATTATTTAACCACCATTTTGGACACTCTCGAAACAAACTTACTCATCCTTACCCTCGGTTCAACAACAATAGTAGGAGCATATCGAGACAATTGCGTGAACTTCAAGGCATACTCCTTCACCCTCATGTTTCCTTTACAAAGGTTAATGAATTCAAGTACCTTTGTCTCCCACATCTCAAAGGGAAAGAATCTATCAAGAAAAACAACCTTAAATTTCTCCCAATCAAGAGGACCCGCATCAACCGTCCTCTGTTCCTTCCATTGGTTGAACCAAACTTGAGCAACACCCTTAAGTTGGTAAGCAGTCAATTATGCCTTTTCCATCAGTGTCACTCACATGATCATCAATATCTTATACACCTCATCAATGAACTCTTGAGGATCTTCCTTAACCTTGGAACTATGAAACTCTGGAGGGTTCATTCTAGTGAAGTCTCTCACTCTAGTTGCCGCCGTACCGATATTTGGGTTCACAGGGACAACAGTCTCCCTATAGTCTTGAGCCAACATGGCTTGAGCCAACACTTGAAAAACATCCATAAACTCCGCATTATTAACTTTCTCGGCCAAAGGGTCGACCAGAACTTGAGGAGTTTCTCGTTCCGCATTCCTTCTAGCATATGCCCTTCGAGTGGCCATATCCTGAAAAGCATCGAATAAGAATTATAAGAGAGACATATAGAGTTAAACTATCGCACGACTTTAGAGTAATAAAAGAAGTAGAGTTTCCTGAACATCTTATAGCCTCTCATTCATTAATGTGTCGCGCTTCACACTCATGAACAAGACTCTACTCGACGTAGCTTATAAGACATCTTAGGACCTTTCTAAACCTTGTGCCCTAAATACAAAGTTTGTCACAATACAAAGTATACCCTAGACGTGACATTGCGTATAAGACCTCGATAGCCCCTACACAAGCCATTTAGCATACATCATACAAGATAATAAAACAAAGAGTTTTAAAGGTAGCATATCAATAACAAAAGGTTGACAAAAATTAGCGGAAGTCCAACATAAGTCTCAAATCCATCTATTACATCATAAGGAAGTGATTTGGACGTAACTCATACATCACATACAAAATCTGAAATAAAAAGACATGAGAGAAATATAAGAGTCTCGGTCCTCGGAACATAAGGACTCACCTATCTTCAATGTCTATAAGGGATCACTAGCCACGAGTATGGGAGGTATTGGAGCGTCGGACCCTATATTAGTAAAACAATGTAGGGACAAGTATGTGTTAGTACATGAAATGTACTGAGTATGATAGCAATGCATAAGAGTTATGGAATAACGCTAAAAGAGACTTTATATGACATGCAATGACCAAGCTATATCATAAAACAACATGTTAGGAAACATAGGTCATAACCATGGTCATTGCAAGCTAAACATCTTTAAAAACATTTGAGATACTTTTAGAAAGTAACCTCAGTTCATTAATGTGGGAGATTTACCTTTAACTGACATAGACCATGTGAGCTATAACATGGAATCTGGTGTCTATCCACACCGAAAAAAGATGTCCTTACTGCCAAGGTAAGAACCATAAACTTCTAGCTTAGGTCGATTTACTAGCTAGTGTCTATCTTAGACAAACCTATGGTGGCACATAGTTATGGGACATGAGTAATCGCCATATGTCCACTCAATGCTAAGCATAAATCCCATGAAATAGTCATTCATTTGAACTTGTCTTATAATCCATGGAAGGTCACAATCAAGTAGTCAATCCAAGCTACAGTTCATTAGAATAATTCTTTAATCTCGATTCAACTTAGGTGAGAAAACTTTTCAACCTTATGAATCCTTTATGTGAGAAAACCCTTTCACAATCATGTTTTGAGTAATACGTGAGAAATCCTTTCACAACAGCAATAACATCGATGCTTACTCTCAAGTAATCTTAAGTCATTTAGATAAATTTCATAAAGAAACATGCATATCTTTATAAATTCATCTTTCATAGTTCAAAAACTTCATCATATGATCAAAATCTAGAAATCATGGATCATGCATGGGTTCAAGTGAATTCAACTTAAAAATATGCAATTATCTCAATTCATGCATAGAAAGACATAAAACAATCAATTAGATCATAATTAAAAAGAACCCATGAGATTGAGTAAAAACCCTAACTTCAATTGAAGATTCTAACTTTTAAAATTGGAGAATTTAAGAACCCTATGGAGGAAACGACTCCATAGGTGAATACTATCATACCTTGATGTCAAAAGCCTACAATCAATGGTGAATTTGGAGACTTGATCTTGAAACCCTAGACTTCTTGTTCAAGCTTTAGAACGAGAAATTTTTGGAAAGAACTTTGAGGGATTTGGGGAAATTTGAAGAATGATTTATAGTTAGATTTTAGGCTTAAAAGACTTATATAGAGTCTAGGATTAGGATTAAAAAGAAATAGTTTAGGCATTAATCAATTAAAGGAAAGACCAAAAAGCCCTTTAAAAATAACTGACGACCTCCATCTACGGTTGGACCTACGGTCTGTAAGTCCTTTAACGGACTGTGCTGGTCAACCGTAGAAAGTGATCAGAGACTCTAATTTTTGCCAACAAATGATGGAACTCATGTATGGCTCGTAGGTCTACCTACGGCCCGTACATGCCAACCGTAGAAACCAACTTTAAGCTTTAAAATTTCACTAAGTGTAGGGGCGACCCATGAGACCTACCTACGACTCGTCGAAGGAATGCCGAACCGTCCTGTTGAACCATAAAAAGGGTACTGGGACTTGTTTTGAAAATATTATTTTTTCACTACCTACGGTCCGTAGAAGCTACTACGGTCTGTAGATGGGATTCGTATATACAGACACTAGTGCCGGCAAAATGAGCCCATATTTTGATAACCCGCCCATATTTTAATGGGTTAGGTGAGTGATTTTTTATATGGGTAAAATATGGGTAAACTATGGGTAAAATATGGGTAAAATATGGATTAGCCAAATGGGTTAAGCTTCTAACTTTTATTCACTCAAAATTCATGATATCACTAAAAATAGTGTAATTTCTCTTCCTTTTTATGTTATTCTATAGAACTAATTATTCTTCTCTATAATTGAAAAGGTGAAGTCTTTGACCCTCCAAAAATATATATTTTAAATGTACATTTCTTTTGTTAATTATAATTATATTTTTTTATTTGTTTAATTTTATGTTGGATAATAAATAATAGTGTAAAATAAGAAAATCATGTATTAGTATTGACATTGCTTAAAGTGCATTAAGCATGTTTTAGTCCTAAAATGCAAATATTCATTTACTTTGAAATTAAAAATATTTTCATCTTGTTATTACATAAATTTATTTTATATTGAAAAGTTATAGGATTTTATTTTTATTTTTATGATACAATAAAACTAAATGAAGTATTTTCAACATTTTTCATCTAAAACAAGACTAAAATATTTTCTCCATATTGAATTCTTAAGTAAAGTATTATTTATTCATGAAAATATGGGTAAATATGGATAAACTAGTATTTTACCCAACCCATTTATTACCTAATAAATTTTTACCCATATCATATATGGGCGGGTTGAATTATTACCCATTTTTTGTTGACCCATTTTCAACCCGCTCAAATTTGACCCAACCCGCACATTTGCCACCACTAACAAACACCAACCCAAAACTGAATTTTTCCTTCTTTTCCGAATTCAATGTGTTACACTTATGTAGTTTTCAAATATATAAAATTTATATTAAAAATGTGAAGATTCCATGCCAGAAGTTACGGTCAAAATTGAACTGTTTGACTATTGAAATTCAAACTGTTCCACCGACTAAAAGAGTAATTATTTGTAGGAAAAAAATCCAGTGCTACTTAAAAGTCATTAGACTTGAGGAAATGATTTCACCATCTTATATTGTGATACTTTTGACAATTTCTCCATTTAACAGTTAGGCACAACTAAGTAACTTGACAAAAACTTCAAGAAATGATGGATAATTATCAAAGTTGTATTTTTAAACAAAAGAAAATATCATAATTTTCATGTATTACTCTATATTTCTATATTATAAGAGTGAATGTTGAGGAGCTTAGGGTATGCCGGTCAATTGACCTGTTTGCCCTTCTTCTCAACTTCCTCTATTTATATTTCATATTTTATTCATTTTAATTTATTTTTCTTTTTATATTGAAATTTGGTTTACTTAAAATATTATAAATTTGGTTAATTTTCAAAATTTTATCCGTATCGCATTAATAACTTGAAATGTTTGGAAACATATTAAAATGTGATGAACTCTTGAAATTTCACACGTACCACATAAATTGTGATAAAGGGAGTAATATATATTATTTGGAAATTACGTTAGTATTACTATAAATCGCAACTTAAAGTATTTAAAAATATATTAAAAATTAGATTAACTCTCGAAATTTCACATGTCCCACATAAATTAGGCAGGGAAATAACATATATTATTTAAAAATTACATTAATTAAAAGTACTATAAATTGCAATTCACACGTGCCACATAAATTGTGATAAATGGAGTAATATATATTATTTGGAAATTACGTTAATATTACTATAAATCACAGCTTAAAGTATTTAAAAATATATTAAAAATTAGATTAGCTCTCGAAATTTCACATGTGCCACATAGATTGGGGCAGGAAAATAACATATATTATTTAAAATTATGTTAATTAAGAGTACTATAAGTTGCAATTCACACGTGCCTCATAATTTGTGATAAAGAAAGTAACATATATTATTTAAAAATTACGTTAAGGTACTATAAATCACAACTTAAAGTATTTAAAAACATATTAAAAATTTGATCAACTCTAAAAAATTTGCATGTGCCACATAAATTGGGATAGAGGAAATAACATATATTATTTAAAAATTACATTAATTAAGAGTACTATAAATTGCAATATTAACAATTTAAAATATTTAAAAACATACTGAAAATTTGATTGAGTTCAAAATTTCACATGTGTCACGTAAGTTGGGACAGAGTGAATAACATATATTATTTGAAAATTATGTTAAAAGTACTATAAATCACAACTTAAAATATTTAAAAACATGGGAACATATATTATTTGAAAATTATTTTAACTAAGAATACTATAAATCACAATAATTACCAACTTAAAAATAAAAAAAAATGTATTAAAAAATTGATTAACTCTAAAAATTCACATATATCACGTAAATCACAATAATTAACAACTTAAATATTTAAACAAATATATTAAAAAATCGATTAACTTACAAATTATCACATGTGCCACCTATATTATTTGAAATGTAATTAAAAAAATATTTAATAATTTAGTTGACTCTCCTAATTCTATCTGTATCACATAAATTAAAACAAATAAAGTAATATATATTGGGCTCGAGCTTGTCCGGGCTTTTGTATCTAGTATATCATAATCAACAATCACTAAATGAAGAAAAAAGAAGGAAAATGTGCCTTCACATAAAAGCCACAAATAAGCATTAAAATAGTCATCGTAATATGAATTTTTTTTAAAAATAGTCATCTTAATCACAATCTGAATGTAGGATAATGTAGTTCTACAAAATTCAAAATATTTAAGCATGTGCACTAACTATCCAAATTGAGAGTATAATATTAACAAAAAGATATAATTATACATACATGTTTGAGTGTATGTCGTATAACCTTGACCTTTACTTTATTATCATCTTCATCAAAAACTATCCGTAAAGCATTTGTCGTAAATCTATTGGAATTGAAACCTTCTCATACATCTGCATATGTTGAGCCAAAATCTATCTGAAATGTGTTTGAGATTGATTTTTGGATATATGGTAGTACTAAAAGTGTAGTTCCTCCAGAATCAAGCCTCTTATCATTTGGACACCTCTACATCAAGAAAATGATGTTTTGGCAAGGTTGCACGTAATTGTTAAAAGAACTGTCAGATTCGAAGACCAACTTCAAAAATTTATTCTCGTTAAGCTAGAAGATGTTTTGTCACAATCCAAAAATAGACGTGATGACACTCGTCTTATCCCACAAAGACAAGTCAGCCTAAAACCCAACTAATACGGTGAATGCGGAAGTAAAACGAGAATAAAAGTTTAATACTATAAAATAAGGCGGAAATTTATAATCAACTTAAATATACCCCCAAATCCTGGTTCTCACGTGCACAAACCACTAATGTATTACATTAGAGTTGAAAGAAAACATAAGTCTCAAATGATGTTGTCTCTAAAATAGAACAAGATCATATATAGGAGTAAGAAGGTCACTGAGATGACAAACAACTAACTCACAAATCTCCACAGGAAGCCTTGGAAAAGAAGAGAAGAGAATAGAAAGTATCACGGAGATCCGGGCTCGTAACCTACAAAAATGTAGAAGCAAGGGGTGAGTACCAAACCACACGGTACTCAACAAGTAAACATTTAAATACAAGCTAAGGGAATAAAATATGGTTACTCCTTACACCCCAACCGAACCTCTACAACAACAACCTGCATAAAAACCAGTCAAACCTAATAGTTCACAATTTACATAGCACATAGTTCAACCACATCACTCCAACAATATATGTTAGCAAGACACAAGATCAGGTTCACCAATCACAAGTTCCACATAAAAGAACTCACAAGTTCAAAAATGATAAACATAGGCAATGCAATGAAATGCAATGTCAAGTATAGTGATGCATGTCTGACCTAACGATCACACTCGCTGTCTCTTAGTTTGTGACCCATGGGTGACATATCTATCCATGCATCCGTCGCGGCATGCGCCACGACCCTCGATAATAAAATTTGTTGCGGCGTGCGACACTTCCCTCAATAATAGAATCCGTCGCTACGTGTGACACATCCCTCGATAATAAAATTCGTCGCCGCGCGCGACACGTCTCTCGAAATGGTACATCCTCTTTAATTTCTTATTTTTTCTCAATTCATATAACACTTGTCACAACCATGTCTCAGAACTAATGCAAATGACATGTTCACACAAATAATGAGGAGATGACCATTTTCATAATAATGAACAATTCACAACAACACATTAGTGATACAATATCAACAATGAATCAATAAGTTTTTCAAACCATTCTCAACACATCACACACCAATAATTAATCATATTGCTTTTTAGTACCCCATTTTCATCATTAGAATTATTCAATATGTACAAGTCAACCCATCACCAAGTCTCATTACTCCCCAACACATTCCACAAGGAAATACATGATTCTATACACTTAACAAGGGTTTAGAAATCTACTTGCCTCAAATAATCGAACAACCAGTCCGGGACTTGAGCCTTCCCCTTTCATTGGGCTTCCAAATTAATGTAATCTATTCAAATAAATAATTACCAAAAGATTTCAAAGCTAACAACACCCATATTACTATATGTCTAGCCTTGACTCAAAAACACACTCAATCTATAATCAAGCTCCAAAATTTCAAACCTAGGGTTGGTCTTAATTCCTCGGAACATAATTCCAACAAAATCAAAAATAAATTTCAACAAAACTAACAATATTCCACCAAATTACAATTGTAGTAGCAAGACGAATTCAAATTGGATTCCTTTCTTTTCTCTCAACCTTAATTCCATAATGGTAATCATTATCCAATAATGGCTAATGATTAACCAACCATCTGCAACACCATATAGCCCCCAATTTCCGACCATCAAACCTCATCCCATATTTTCCACCTAATTCACCCAATAAAATTTAATAATAATTCCTCAAATATTATACATATCAATACATATTATATAATGGTATCTGCTATTCAAAAGTAATTTGGGTAGTCAAAATTTGAAGAATTTAGAACGGTTATCTGGTTGTTCTTAACGTGGTGATGCATCACCATTGCTTTTGTCAATTTCTTTTGTTTTTTCTTTCAAATTGTGATCTAAAAATATTAAACCCCACTAACTTATTTTAATATATGGGCCAAGTGAAATAGGGTATTAAATAAATTATGGACTTATCCTATTAACCACCAACTAAATAAATTATTTATTTAATAAATACATGTCATTTAAATAACCGTAGTTATCAAATAGTGTAAAACTTCTAAACCAACTTCACCGACTGATCATAAATGACTCGGGGCAACTACCAGGAGGAATAAAACGGTAATTTTTATGAAAATTCCCAAAAATGATCTTCAAGGTCATTCCATTATCCACCACTAAAAACCATGTTCGTCCTCAAACATAAAGAAGGAGAAGGAAGAATAATCGACGTTACCAAAAGCCTGAGTTATGACCTACCAGTCGGTGTTCATCTCTCCAAGTGAGCTCCTCCTTAAGATCATTCCATCAAAATCAACTACTAAGAACTGAACTTTCGAATCAAACTTTGGCAAATCTACAAATCATAAGTGATTACCAAGCCACATACTAACTCATGAACTCAATCTGAACCGAAACTCACTGGATCATAACACAACCATCAGGACGACTCTTTTCTCAAATAACCACGATAACATTCTGACTCTATACCGGCTATAAAGTCGACCTTAACTAACAACCCTACATTCATAATTCACAAACCATCACAAATATTTTCAAGATACCATTCTCACAATAAAATCTTCCCACGAGCTTAAGCTATAAAAATTTGATCTTTAGATATCGGGTACTCGTCACAGGAGAATCAAATTTATCTAACCCAAAGAAAGAAATAATCGACTAACCACCCAGCAAGCGATACACCCAAACATACAAAACCTCTAAAAACATTGTCAGAACGCTAGATCAGTAGATGTGATTGTAAGACAACCCTTAAGAATGACAGAACTAGACCCAATGACCCTCACATTGAACCACACATAACCAGAACGTGACCTCGACAACGAGATGAATATTAAGACTATCAAACATCTATAACTATTCACGGTAACTCTTTTATTAGTTATCATAAGCAATATTGTGTATGTAGAATCACTGGTATACTTCCACTATCCCAAACAACACCAAATCTGCCATAACTGAAATGATCAACTCTGTCCAAGGATGACACCCTACCAGGAGGACAATCGCAAGATCGATACACCCGATCCACCACTTGGAATTCACTCATAGATGTGGAAAAACGTGTGACATAAGCAGTGAATCATACTCCAAATAATGTCCAGAAAGAAAAAGGTGATCATATAAGAATGTACGGAAGCAAGGTCGAATAACACAAGATACTTCTTCCATAGTGCCCATATAAATAATATTCCATTCACCTGACTCCATCTCTCGATTTTTAGCCACCCACAATCAACCAGTCTGATCCCCATTACAATCTTACAAATACTCAATTTATCAAACCCCACATACTCTTCATATTATTCCACTGAAACCCACATTCTCAATATTAACAAAACATTATAACCACTTCGGTCATTTACCTTACTCTCAAATCCTCATTAGTATCAAAGTTTTCATAGCAAACACATTGTCGCATTCAAAATTTCCGAACTATGGCTCCATCTCTTTCCATTTAAGCATCTCATGATAGATATGGGTCCCACCAAAGGCTGATAGCACTAATTCTAAATTTGATAGTACTTTCTCATCGAGATAAAGCTATTAAAACCACGTCTAGTGTCAACTCCACGCAATATTTCACATACCAAGTTTCAACTATTATTCAAACCATCATATACCTCATACCAACACTTAAGAAATTATTGATCACCCAAATAATTCTATATATTATGAGCACATAATCTCTATTTACCATCAAGTGTCTATGTAACGCATCACAACATTCTGTGTAGTCCCATCAACAAAAGTAGTTTCAATTTCCTTGTAGTCCCCAATAACCATATAGAACTGTAGGTCCATACCGTTGCGCATCCGTAAGTCATCTATCAAAATTTAAACAACATAGCCTCATATAACAACGCAAAATTCCACACATTACTGTTTATCACCAAACCAAGACTCAATCATCATAAAAGTCGTTGATAAATTCCTAGTAAGTTTGTACCAAGTCAGTCCACATTGCATAGTCATTTCTAAACTCAAAGGCGTAAAACCCTACTACCTTCAACTTCGAACCAAGGGTCTATACGAGATGTTTTATTCTTTTATCCTTTTTTTTCATGACACAAATTTCAAATACCTAGAACTCTTCAATACACCAGACTCTTGTTCTTTTCGATAGCTCGCTTACCAAGCTTATCCTTTGATAAACAACCCATGACATTTTACCTTCTCCTCTAAACCAAAACTTTAAGTGAAACCCTTCTTTAAGGTCCTTTAACAATCAAAAGTGACAAACTTTACAACTCAAATAATGCACAAGCCCTTCCAAATGCTCAATACTCAATGCGATCGGTCATTTCTTACCTTACCAATCCATACCTTGACAAAACATACTACCACGAACATAAACTCACAATGAAAAACTTGAATTTTGATCCCAATCGTGTAACACAGTCCCATTATCTATCAACAATAGCTCACGCATTGAAGATCTTTATGAAGTCATGTATCTTAGCCACTAATTGATCACCTCTCCATTGATCTTACCGTATCCTTCGTTAAAAATTCAACCATACTTGTTACCAAACTCAAAATCATAAAAGAACTTATCACCACACTCGAGTCAAACGTCTGTAGACTTCGTTCTCAAATCTTATCCAACAACTTTTAACTGATATGAATGACATGCAATACTATTAACATAACCTGAGCAAAACATATGTAACCACGTGTCTCTAAACTCAATTCTCCACTCTCTCAAAAGATACATCTTTGACCCTTGCACTCAGAGTAAATATATTTGTTCTCACCTCTTTCCGAAGGCTAAACTACATCCCACTAATTCTTTTCATTTGTGACTCTAGTTCATTTCAATTCTATTCAAGCGGTGTCTCAGCACGTCCTACAACTTTCCATACAACCACGCTACTCACCAAATAGTATAAAACCACAATCTTAGATACGTGCAAGTCGTTATTACAATACCGAATCTATTTAATCAAAAATCCTTGTCGTATGATTGCATCATGGTCATAATTTATCATGAACTCTTATTATTGTTATGCTCAATAGCCATTGCCATCATCTCAGAGCCAACCTTATCATTGATATGGCATCTTAAACCCAGTTATAACAACCAAATTCAAAGGACTAACCCAATTTTATATGCATTTTCTTACTAAAATTCTCAATTGCCTTCACACAAGTATACTCATTGGGACTTTTCTTTCCCATTATAGGTTTGTCATTCCAGTATTGATCAATTCCCTTGGGGATTACGATTAAAATACTAGTCCTTATTTAAAATCCTCGGAATACACTTCACAACCTAACACATTAATACTGTACCAAAGATCCACCACTAAGATCTTTCTTATAAATAATGCTTAACCTAATCACTCGTAGTAACACACTAGTGGGCTTCTCAAATATGGATGCAACGTCGGATCTCATTATATAAGTTGGTAATACAACTGATAACCCTTAAGTAGGTGGTATTCGCATTTGACAATCGACGTATCCGTTTTCACATACCACTAGTACCATATCGTGAAAATCTGCAAGATCCACCACTAGATACCTCATACATATTGAAAAGATCGTACCCAAATAACCCATATATTTTTACCCGTTGAGTAGTTGCAAAACATTATTAAGTTTGTTCGGTTTCTAACCCAAAGTGATAGGCACTCTTTCAAATATCGGGTCGATGACAGAAGTAACACACTCCATAACTTTAACCAAGTAAGCATCGATACTATTGTAGTAGTCATATAATGACCCTCTTTCATATACACTCAATCTATAAAATCTTAGTAGAGATTCTGATCTCAATTGGCGCAACATCATTCTTATAATTCACTAAGCAATCCATACATGTTATGACAACATTACTAACTGTATTTTCCAAAGTTACAATGTTCATTATCTAGCCATCCCTTTAATTATTTCACTTCCAATTATCGAACCACTAGAGATATTACCTATATCATACAAGTACTATTTCCTCTGCTAGGGTAACTAATCTGAAAAATATAACACGTTCATAAAGTCCCTCAAACCATTATTAAAACTCATCATTCGAATATCCTCAAAATCCATCATCGAGTCATCACCTTACTCAACCCTTTCGAATCATTTAACATTTCAAATCTGACCACACATCATTTTCATAAGTATATCACGTCCACCTTAGTTCCAAATCTAGCATCCAAGCCATACACGACATAAACTACTCACATGAGGAATCACGCACGAGTCATCATTATAAGTGAGAGAGAACTGAATGAAGCGATAAGAATCTGAACGAACAAAGGATGCACGATAGAGATTCAAGAAATGAAGATTTTCTTAAAAGTCATTATAACTTCTCGAAGATAAGTACAGACGTCTCCGTACCGATCCTCAGGACTCTACTTAGACTCGGCTTGTATACACGTAAGACATATGAACCTAGGGCTCTGATACCATTCTGTCACAACCCAAAAATAAACGTAATGACACTCGTCTTATCCCGCCAAGACAAGTCAGCCTAAAACCCAACTAATACGGTGAATGCAAAACTAAAACGAGAATAAAAGTTTAAAATTATAAAATAAGGCGAAAATTTATAATCAACTTAAATATACCCCAAAAACTTGGTTGTCACGTGCACAAGCCTCTAATGTATTACACTAGAGTTGAAAGAAAACATAAGTCTCAAATGATGTTGTCTCTAAAATAAAACAAGATCATATATAGGAGTAAGAAGGTCCGCTGAGACTACAAACAGCTACCTCATAAATCTCCACAGGAAGCCTAAAAAAAGAAGAGAATAGAAAGTGTCACAAAGATTCGGGCTCGTAACCTACAAAAATGTAGAAGCAAGGGGTGAGTACCAAACCACACGGTACTCAGCAAGTAAACTTCTAAACACAAGCTAAGAAAATAGAATGTGGTTACTCCATACACCCCAACCGAACCTCCACAACAAGAACCTGCATAAAAACTAGTCCAACCTAATAGTTCACAATTTACATAGCACATAGTTCAACAACATCACTCAAACAATACATGTCAGCAACACACAAGATCAGGTTCACCAATCACAAGTTCCACATGAAGGGACTCACAAGTTCAAAAATGATAAAGATATGCAATGCAATGAAATGCAATGTCAAGTATAGTGATGCATGTCTGACCTAACGATACACACCCACTATCTCTCAGTCCGGGACCCATGGGAGACATATATGTCCATGCATCCGTCGCGATGTGTGACACAACTCTAGATAATAAAATCAGTCGCGGCGTGTGACACGTCCCTCGATAGTAAAATTTGTAGCGGCGTGCGACACGCCCCTCGATAATAAAATTTGTTGTGGCGCGCGACACGTCCCTCAAAATGGTACATCCTCTTTAATTTCTTATTTTTCCTCAATTCATATAACACTTGTCACAACCATGTCTCAGAACCAATGCAAATGACATGTTCACACAAATAATGAGGAGATGACCATTTTCATAATAATGTACAATTCACAACAACACATTAGTGATACAACATCAACAATGAATTAATAAGTCTTTCAAACTATTCTCAACACATCACACACAATTAATTAATCACATTGCATTTTAGTACCCCCTTTTCATTATTAGAATTATTCAATATGTACAAGTCAACCCATCACCAAGTCCCATTACTCCCCAACACATACCACAAGGAAATACACGATTCTATACACTTAACAAGGGTTTAGAAATCCACTTGCCTCAATAATCGAACAACCAATCTGGGACTTGAGTCTTCCCCTTTCGTTGGGCTTCCAAATCAATGTAATCTATTCAAATAAATAACCACAATACGATTTCAAAGCTAACAATACTCATATTACTATATGTCTAGCCTAGACTCAAAAGCACACCCAATCTATAATCAAGTTCCTGAATTTCAAGCCTATGGTTAAGTCTTAATTCCTCCGAACATAATTCCAACAAAATAAAAAAAAAATCCACAAAACTAACAAATTTCCACCAAATTGCAATTGCAGTAGCAAGACGAATCCAAATTGGATTCCTTTCTTTTCTCCCAACCTTAATTCCATAATGGTAATCATTATTCAATAATGACTAATGATTAACCAATCATCTGCAACACCGTATAGCCCCCAATTTCCTACCGTCAAACCTCATCCCATATTTTTCACTTAATTCACCCAATAAAATTTAATAATAATTCCTCAAATATTCTACATATCAATACATATTATATAATGGTATCTACTATTCAAAAGTAATTTGGGTAATCAAAATTTGAAGAATTTAGAACGGTTATCTGGTTGTTCTAAACGTGGTGATGCCGCACCATTGCTTTTGTTAATTTCTTTTATTTTTCCTCTCAAATTGTGATCTAAAAATATCAAACCCCACTAACTTATTTGAATACACGGGCCAAGTAAAATAGGGTATTAAATAAATTATAGACTTGACCCATTAACCACCAACTAAATAAATTATTTATTTAATAAATACTTGTCTATAGTTATCAAATAGTGTAAAATTCCTAAACCAACTTCACCGACTGATCATAAATGACTCGGGACAACTATCAGGAGGGATAAAACGGTAATTTTTATGAAAATTCCCAAAAATGATCTTCAAGGTCATTACATGTTTAACGTTGATTTTTGGATATATCTCAATAATACAAGTCTAGTTTCTTCCAAACCAAGCCGCTCGTTATTTGAACACTCCTACACTAAGAAAATGATATTTTGGTGGGACTTTACAAAACTGAGAGAAGAACACATCAAATTTGGAGTTCTTCAAAAATATTTTTATGGCTGATTCAGGAGGATTTTTTTTCAATGATTCTTTGATGAATCCTTTGTACATGAGATATTCTTATACAGAGGTTCTATGAATAATTCTCATTTGTTGTACAAGGAAAGCCGTGGAAAAATTGGAAGAAGCAAATCAAATCAAATCAATTCTTACCAATTTAAATGGAAGTTGTTAGCACTCAAAAGGAAAGGAATAATGCTTAAAATTTCAAAAATGATTTTTACAAAATCAAGCAAAGGGAAGAAACTTTGGTGTGATTATTAAATTACCAATTGTTTCAAAGTTGAAGGTTCGCAAAAAAGAAGCGAATCAAGCTATGCTCTTATTTTATTTAAAATTCAACTTTGAGGACTTGTGTGACACTATAAGTGTTGGTGCCCAAATTTGTATTCAAATCTATGGTGGAAGTTTCTTTGAACTTAAAATTCATACAACTTTGTCACATTGATTTGTTTATCCCTCTCTCGAGAATCCTCCATATCGTCCCTAGGGTGGATTGAAATAACAAAAGTCTTTAGGAGCACATCGAAATGGGGTTGCACATGACCGTAAGTAACTTGTTTCATCACAAGAAACCGAGTCAAGAAAATGTCTTAAGAGTGATATTGTTGTATTCATAATACTTTAAATCTCGCAATCAAGTGTCGGCAAACCTACACTGCAACAAGGCTTGAAGTAGGGGACATCTATAGACACACAAATTTTATTGTATTTAATTCATACGGAATTTAGATTAAATCTATGTTTATTTGGGTTGAATGATTAATTTGGGCTTTACAAATAAATAAGTCCATTTTTATTAAATTCAAGTCCAAGGTCCATTTCACTTTGAAGCCCAAATTCATGCCACATGTCACAGTGACTAGGCATCCAAGACCAACAAGGTGATGCCACGTGTCCAAATGAGGTGGTAGTCACAGTCAAATGCAAGAACCAATCACAATCTGCCAAGTGTTGAAATGACATTCTTTGGCCAACCATAAGCAACCTTGTCCACCCCCTACAACTATAAATAGAGGATAGACATGACATTCTAAGGGGATTTCGAAGAAAATTCTTCAACAAGTATTTTGCAAGGATTGGAGAAAGCTACAACACCAACTACATAGCTCTTCGAAAGAGCGGTCAACAGAGTTCTTCCCGGAGATCGATTTGAAACGACGAAATGCCTCCCGACGTTTCCGAAGATCAAATACATCTCAAGGAGGTCTACATCATCCAACGATTCGAGAAGTACGCTACTGAAGGCCCTTGAATCTTGGAGAAGTATAGGAGAGAAGAATCAAGAGAACAACCAAAAAAATTCATCGATAAAAAAATCACATTTTTCTTTTATTTATTTTTATTGCAGTTAATTTTCACGCTACGAAAGTTTATTGAGAATACTAACTGCTTAGGTTATTGGACAGTTGTAATTGATTATAAATTAAAAAAACTAACTGATTAGAATATTGAGAAAACATGTTCTTTGTTGCCTACATTTTAGTGAAAATACTATCTGCTATTAAAAAGGAACGCGCAACGTGGTTTATTGAATTTAAAGTAGGAATAAATATAGTAAAGCTAAAATGCAAATATTTTTGAGCACTCGCAACCAAACAATTCATTTGCAAATTATTATTATTATTATTATTATTATTATTATTATTATTATTATTATTATTATTATTATTATTATTATTATTATTATTATACATCTGAATATAAAATAAAATGTTTTCGTTAGAAATATTTTTTATTAAAACAAAACTTTCAGGCATACATATATTATTTGTACATATATATGCTTTAGGAATTTTATATTCAATATCCATTTTATGACCGTTAGCATTTCGAAGACTATGTGTAGTCTTCTTAAGATATCTTGATGGAATAAATCCTTCTTGAATACAATTTAAATCAGCTCCACTATCAATAAGAGCAATAAAATCTTTTTTTTAAGTTATAATCAATAAAAAGAGTTGTTTTTGCCAAAGGTTTATGAACTGTAATTAGCTCGATAGTTTCTAAAAATAAATTTTTATTATCTGTAAACTCATTAGGGATATCAGGAAGATTACCCTCAGGAATATCAGGGAGACTATCTTCAACCATAACTTGTTTCCCATTGTCTTTATTTTCTATATAACTAATTCTTTCATCAAGAATCATATTATGATTTTTCAGAGA